>JAQIXC010000075.1:0-53737 GCA_034697605.1 Metabelba pulverosa
ATATTATGCAAGAGGTCCCAGGTCCGGGTCCGAGTCCTTATACAGAGGACCGGGTCCGGGTCCCGGTCCTCAAAGATTTCAGAGGTCCGGGTCCGGGTCTTCAATAAAGAGGTCCAGGTCCGGTCCGGGTCTTTGGTAAAGACCTCAAAGACCCGGACCTGCTCAGCTTTACTCATTAGTAATGAGATTGATCAAATATTAATAGAAAAATGTTTAACTATTGATAGTATAATATTGATCTTAGTATAACATTTAAAGTATGCAGTAAGCATTTGTGTCATTAATTTTTTTTATTTTACATATATATATATAAATCTATGATATATTTTTTAAATGATAAAATTAGTCTTAATATTTTTAAAAATTAAAATAACAAAAATCGAATTTTAAAAAACATACCGAAGATGTTGTTCCACTTAAAAGTAGTGGTAATAATGCAATTGGGGTTACAATTAAAACAATACTTTTCCAAAACTTTTTCAAAATTTGAATTAATCGAATCAGATATAGAATTGACATTTTCGCAGAATTATATTATTGGAAAGTTAGTCTGTTTTATTTTATATATTAATTAAATTTGCTTTCATTCTGTACAGGATATTTATTAATTATTAATTCTTTATATGTTCATATTGCCAAACAAAATTTATATTCAATTCGTTTAACCTGAAAAAAAAAATGAAAACATTAAAGTATTAATATAATGTTTACTGCATAATGATAATTTTTTTAATATTTTAAATTTGCGAAATGGTTAATGTTTGGTAATAAATATTTATAACAAAGAAAATTGACGTTTCATTCCTTTAAAGAAATGGATAAATATACCTCATTAATAAGTTAAAATTAATCATTTTATTACTTAATATTTTCCTATAAATTAATTATAAATAAATTATACATAAAATATATTACGAATTGATGTTTACAACGAGAGTGATTAAACACAATCTATTTGCTATTTTATAAACTACAAAATAATATCTATTTATAAACTTGATAATATTGTAATAAATTAGTTCAATTGCATCCAAAATTTCCTAAAATGTCAACTAATTTAAAATATTATCCAAGCAATCTATAATGCTTAAAAAATCTATTATATCTATTTTTAATTAATTGTATTCTTTCGATTAGTTAATTTAAAAATTTTACATTTTAAGCATAACTAGGAATTTTTAATTGATAATTTTTAATTAATTTTAATAATAAATTTTAACTTTAATTTTAAAATGTTTAATTTACCATATTTTGGTTTATTGTTGTTTAATTTTAAGCATAAAACAAATGAGAATTTATACAGGATTAAATCGTGTATAAATATGATTAATGACAAATACAACGCAGAATATATTTTATAGAAGAAAATGGTTAATTAATAATTAAGAAACGTACCTGCCATATGTCCTAAATTTTAATTGCTTATAATTGCCAAGATAGCGAGCAGCTTATGGAATGTAAAAAATATGTCTTGTCAAAATTACTGCCAAACTAGAAGTGATATTTACTGAATTGCATGCTTTTGAAGACATTGGTGAAGCGCATGAGTTAAGAGAATGGGATGTTCTTCGAGTGGAAGCGATCAATAAGTGCCGCTTTCTATGAATTAGAATTATCACGAATTCGGCGCTTATTTATCCAATTCTTTCTCATATCAAAACATTTTATTCGGTTCTGAAACGATTTCATAAAAGTTTTATTTTGTTTCTATCTTAATTAAAATTATAGTTCTATTTTTAATGTTTTATTATTATTATTAACATTATATTATTAACTTGATAATTACAAAGATGTACTATGTTTTTGATATCAAATTGACGCACTTTTATCTTATTAAATTAGTTTAAAGATATGTATTTATTTTTATAATATCCGTTTAATATAATAATTTATATGTTTTATCAACTCAAGACACAACATAATAACTATTTATATTATTAAATCTACTAAGATGAATTAAGTAGTTAGCTAGAAATACGATAAATATCAAACGTTAATGCAAAATTTTTAAAAGTTATAAAAAATAAAGGTTAGTTTTTTGCAAACGCTTGCTTTAAAAATTTGCATGTATGCGAAGTAATTATTGTAATGAGGGTGTATCTTGATTATCAATTATATGGTAGAGTATGTTTACATATTTTTAAAAAATTAATAAATGATATAAAATATTTATATTTTTAAATTTGGTTTATATAAATATATTCCTATTGCATAAATACTTATACTGTAATTTTTATTTTGTAAATTAATAAAACATACTGTAATAAACATTAGAATGTAATTTTTTTTTGTTAAAAATTAAGAAGATTTATTTTTAAGAATCTATTGCATTTAATTGTAAAATATTGTTTTATTTTCTTCAATATTTTCGATAAATCTTTTTTGACATTTGTTGCTAATATCCGAAACTTTGGATTTTATCGAAACTTTCAAATTGTGTCAATAACTCCGAGAATAGTAAAACGGTATTCAAGTCATCATTAATTTGCAGTATTTTAAAACATTGTCTAACATTGTGCTAAAAATTACCAATATAAAATAATTGTATAGGCAATCTTTTTTAACCCCATTTATAAATTTAGATTTAAAGTACTGAGGTTTGAAAATTATAATTTTATTATTTATTAATTATAATTATAAAATATAACTTATATCAATTGTTCTAGTTGTACCATGGTGCCACTTTATGCTTAAGCATTTATAGACAGTTTTGACGCTTAAAATTTGTTCACAAACATAAGTATGTGAACAAGTATGACTAATAAGTTGCTTCCAATCAGTATACTTGTTATATGTTTTTGTCAATAAAGTCGTATTGTGTTTCACAAATGTTTGATACTGTATAACAAAACTAAATATAATATGCGAATTGTTATATTTAATTCTAGTCTAACTCAGTCTTACATTAATAACGATTGGTGAATTGTTCCGTGATATTTTTAAAATGAGAATCCATGACTTATACACTGTTTCCAATAAATAGCGCGGACTCTTGAACCGCATTTTCTCGGCAACGGGTTGGCCGATTTTGGCGAACTTTAATTCAGTTTGCTCAGAATGTACCCACGCAACTTTTGACCAGAGCAAATTTGAATACCTTGACTAATATAAAAATTATCGCTGAACATGATTTTTTGACTATTTAATGGTTTAAAAAATAAGTCATATTGCTTTAAAACTTAAATTATTTTAATATGGTTATAAAATATTTAAGAATTTTACTAGTTTATTGCAAATAAACAAACATGTTACTTTTTGCCCATTGTGTTCTATGGAAATGACTAGTTGTGCACACTTTGGCACAATTGTGCCATTTATACTTGTATATTTTATAGCCTGTGTTTAAACAAAATAATTAATCCATAAATATAATTACATTTAAAGATGAGTTAAGTTATATAAAAAATAAAAATATTAGTTTTGAACTTATTTATTTACAATAAAGTTCTTTTAAAATAATATTGAACTTGATTAACACAGACTCATTTATCATTATATTTGAGTATTAATTAGCAAGTAACATATTTAAAGCAAAAATAGTAATAGTTAGTAATTTAATGCTAATTTTTAGCTCAGTAAAGGTGTTGAAAATTAGGATAAAGTGAACGATATATAAGAATAGATTTTTAGATTTTGTACAATTTTTGGTTTATTTTACATTAATAACGATTCTAAAATTTTTCTGAAATGTGCACTTCTGGAAATGACTATCTGTGATAATTTCTATATTAGTCAACGTATTCAAAATTGCTCTGGTCAAAAGTTGCGTGGGTGAATTCTGAGCAAACTGAATTAAAGTGTATCAAAATCGGCCAACCCGTTCCTGAGAAAATGCGGTTTAAGAGCCCGCGCAATTTATTGGAAACAGTGTATCTTGCCTATTTTATATAAATAATATTAAGTTGCAATTTAAATTAAACTAGTAATTTGAAAGTAATGGTTCACATAAATAAAATTACAAATAATAAAGATTAATAGAATAAACAAGAATTAGTTGAAAATTATTAATATGATATAATATAATATAATTCCCGACTCTTTAGTTAGTCTCAAATTGAGAGCCGAAGTGACTAAAGCCGAGCAAAAGTGGAAACCGATTGGCAAAGCATTGCCAGTCATTGTGCAGAAGCCGTCCATTTGTTCGTTCGGCAGGTATTCGGTGTTTGCGATACTCGTCAACAGATTTCTAACCAAACGATCGCATGAGTCGAGCGTCACATCGATTGCTCCCAAACCGGCTGTCGGGCCATAGGCTACGCCACTGTTTAACACAATTCTATGCATTTGCAGCGGAAAGCTCTCCAAATGCATCGGATTTATGAAGCAATTGCTTATCTCTTCCAAAGACACTCCGGAGACGAGTGACAGCACATATAGCTGCAGCAGTTGTGAAAATGCAAAATAGCATGCTTAAAAATGTCAATCTCATTTTACTTATGATCCCAAATAAATCCAAAAGTCAAAGTGGAGTTCATTTAAAAGCTATTTTTAATTAGTTATTTACAGTTTAAATGACTTGAGTTATAATATTCTAGATTTAATTTAACACTTGTATCTCATTTTTACTACAAATTTTTAAAATAAACTTAAACTAAACAAATTAAGTTTTTGTTTTTAGATTTAGACAAAAGAACATTCTGAAATACTAATATTTGAATAAATGATTGGACGCAAAGTAAGTTTCAAGGTCATTTATTTAAAAAATATTCTTAGTTACAATAATATTTTATAAATTAACATCATTTAACATTATTAAATTATATATAGGTTAAAATTTTAAAATTATATTTAAAATAAATTAATATCTCTTAAATGATTAATTTGAATTGTAAAATATAAATTCTTGTAAAATAAATCATTGTAACAAGTAAAAACATTCATAAAAATGTCTCATAAGTTAGCAATTGCTATTCAATTAAATTTGGATTTGTTAGCAATACAATAGATTTCGGTTTTTTATGTATCCGTTTACGTTCAGATGTTTTGGTATTATATTCAAAATTATGTTTAAAATACAAAAAAGTAATAACATAGTGCTAACATGTTATTATCTGCTATAATTCAAAATTCTTGTTGAATGTCAAAATAAGAAGTGATCTAAACCCTTGAGTCCGGGAATGTGTTGAATATCTGCGTAGAAATCGTCCTTCAAATCCAATAGACATTAATGTCTGTACTCTTTGCACTTAACTTTCCAATTAAAGTTTGTACTCAATATTTATTCTTATTATAGTAGTACAGCATAATAAGCATAATTAAAAGATAATTTAGATTTTGATTTGATTTTAATTAAGATTACAACACAAAGATTTTAACACTACTGTATATACAAAGCAGGAATATAGAGACCAATAAATTATAAAAAGTACAACCGGTACAAGTGTATTTAATATATGCAAAAGCATATTACTGAACATTATAAAATAACTACAAAAAATGTTTCACAAAATTAGAACTATTTATTGCAATTCCGGACATCGAAGCCGAGAACATTGACAAGAGTACAAATGATGCTAAGAATATGTACTGTAGTATAAATAGCACAAACACAAATTGATTAAGCAAAATGTTGATTTCTTGCTTATTGCATAAGAGGGCTTTCCCATACGATCTCCTCTTTGTTGTTTACATTGTTGAATTTTCTAATTAATTTAGAGTACAGTATAACATTACAAAATTTCTATAAATATATCGAAATATATCTATAATTAAACTATTTGGTTTATAAATAAAATTGTATTTTTACACAATAAGACTTAAAAACTGATACATGTTTATCACATAAAATAGCTGTAAATTTCATTATTAGCTACTTATGGTCACAATGCGATTGTTTTATGTCTTTATCAATTAAATTCGATCATATTTAGGAACTTGAGTCAAATTAATGTTTTTAAAAATTAGACAGTTGTTTAGCTTTTGTGTTGGTAGTATTTGCAGCACTTGTAGTAGCGGCCAACCTGCCCGCCCCTCTTCATTCGGCACTTTCGGGAAGCCGTCTGAGTTTGACTACTGTCGCATATCTTCGTGCTATCAGTGATTCGGGTGCAAGAGCTCCAGTAGCAAAGTCGGGACATCTTTTGCGTTTGGCGAAACGCCGACAAATTCGCCGATAGCAACAACAGAAGCACCATGATAGTTAATTTCCGCATTGTTTGTTTAGTTTAGAACAAAGGAAAAACTTTAATTCCAAACACAATTTGAAGCAATTGTTTTAGCGAATGTACACGTATTGCGAATTAGTTAATTGAAACTTGATAATTATGATGAGCTTTTGGTGCAACTCATCGAACTGCGATTAAATGCTTTCAAATCATTATACAGTATATATATATATCAGATACGATATTATGGAATAGGATTTTGAGAGCAATTCCCTGAATTGAGGCAACAATTTAAGGCTTGCGGTAATTCCTTTGGGGATTCCAATGCATTCAGACGAGCCGTACCCACACTTCGCGCACTCAACACACGCCACACAACCAAAGTTCTGAATTCCAGTCGAGAAAACTATTGTTTTTATGCGACAAGTATTTGCTCATTGATTAAACAATAGTCGGCACAAACTGTTTGCATAAATCAAATGACAAAAAAACATTTTCTCTGAAATTAAAAACACTTTTGAAAAATTAATGCTCAGTTGAGTGAAGTGTGAAATACATTGTTTGCTTTGAATAAATTCATTTCTGTCTACTTTTAAGTTAACTAATCAGGGTTGTCGTAATGAAGTACATACTGTACTAAAAAAATACTTGCTAAACCGGTACGCACGTGTATTCATCAATAATCGCATGAGTATTTCTTGTTCACAAATACCAATAGTAAGGAAAAATACAATTATTGGATTTATTCCGACTTAAATAGACCTTGGTCACTGCTCGTTTTATTGTTTGTTCTTAAGGACTTGTATTCTATCCACATTTTTACACAGCATGTATATTTTTTTGCCAAGCAACAATGCACATTGACATTTGATACTTTAATAATAGGCGTTGTCTCGCATAACTTAAAATGCACAAATTATTACACCGCTTGATTTTTCAGTTTTCCATATAATTTATTAATATTTGTAAGCTCAAATTCTAAATTAAATAAAAAATAACTATATTTTTAATTTTTTTTATTACGTAGATTCTTTGTATTGTATATTGTGCAGTATATATTTTACAAACAGAAATGATAAGCATCCTTAGTATCGTAAATAAAATATAAATATAAGTTTGGTTATAAAAATTTTAAATGTAAGAAATGTTAATGTAAGAATTTTATTTTAAATAATAAATTAGTTAAAATTTACTTACATTTTTGTGCAATTAAATGGAATGTACACTTACGTATGTTTTATACTAATTATCAATAATTTATCATATTACAATAAAAACAAAATGGTATAATAATTAATCAAATTTATTTTTCAAAATATTGCTAACAATTATAAAATATATAAATAAATAGCTTTACTCTCAAATATAAATACTTTATTGCATATTATATATACAGTGTTTAAAGAAATTGCGGTTACGACATATTTATGATTATCTCTGGAACCGCTTATCGGATTTTAGATATTTTTAATTTACATAATCCAGAATCTTGCCCCCAAACTTTCCACCAAAGGAATTTTTAATATGTACAATACTTTTAAAATTACTTCAGAAAAACATTTTTAAAGAATATAATTTGAAAATTTTTTAATTCATTGTTTTCTATGTAAAATAGCAAAGATTATGTAAAAACGAATGTGAAATAATTAAACGCATCTCCCAAACTTTCCACGAAAGAAATTTTTAATATCTGCAACATTTTAAAATACTTTTACAATTGTTTCAGAAATTCGCTTTTTAACTCCAATAATTTTAATTATATAAAATTTTTAATTTTTAGCATTTAACACTTTAATATTACATGTGACGTATAATATTGTAATATTGTAAAAAATATATAGATTTAGTTGTTTTATAATAGTTTTTACATAATATTACTTATTTTATATAAATAGAAATGTATTTAATATTATGGCAATTATATTCTTTAAAAATGTTTTTCTGAAATAATTTTTAAAGTATTGCAAGTATTAAAAATTCTATCGGTGGAAAGTTTGGGGGCAAGATTCTGGATCATTTGAATTAAAAATTTCTGAAATCGGTTAAGCGGTTCCAGAGATAATCATCAATATGTCGTACCCACAATTTCTTTAAACACTGTATATTGCATAAACACCTATATAACAAAATATAATTAAAAAAATTTGTAGAAATTTGTATGTTTGAGTTACAAAAATTTTTATATTATCATTAATTTAATAATGACTATTACTGTTAATGTTTTGTAATGTTTGGTGGGGTCAGAGGTGAAATTATATATACCTTTTCTTTGCTTACAGCCATCAAAGCTATTAATAATATGATAATTGTAATATTGTTGTTGCAATTAAAATAAATAAGAATTATTTACAAAATTTGTTATTACTAGAGAACGGACATAAGTGGAATTTTTTGGCACAACTTTAGCATTTGGGACCTGACACAGGAGCGGTATTATAATAACTAAGTGTTAAATTATGTTTTATATTATTTATTATATCTCATAAAGTCGAATATGTTAAAGTCGAATATAGCAAAGTCGAATATTGCATAGTAATGTATGGTAAAGTCGAATATTACAAAGTCAAATGCAATTAAGTCGAAAATGTTAATGTCGAATATGCTAAATAAAATATAGCATATTCGACCTTATCAGGTATAATAAACATAATACAAAATTAGAATATTATAATACCGCCCCTGTGTCAGGCCCCAAATACTAAAGATGTACCAAAAAATTCCACTCATGTCCGCTCTCTAGTAATAATAAATTTTGTAAATAATTCTTATTTATTTTAATTGCAACAACAATTATAAACAAATGCAATATAAATAAAGAATATATATAGCAATTTTTGAATTCTCAATGTTGTCTTTAGTAACTAGCTCAGTTATTACTGCGTTAATAATGCAGTAAATTTATCATGATAAAACCTTGAAATGCGTTTTTTAAACTTGTGTTCAATTGTAATTCCTGTGCAAACAAATTATGTACTTATTTGGTATGATTTACAATTCAATTCATTTAAAATCTGCTCCTTATATTCTATATCGACTAATCACCTTGCATAAAAATTATAAATAAATAAAATAACAATCAAAAAGTGCTATTTTTGGCTAAAATATTTCACAAAAGCTTTTGGGATTTTCCTGTCTTTCATATTTGTTTGCTTTGAATTGTTAAGCAAATCAATTTATAAATTATAAAATTATTTCAATGTTTAGATAAAATATATAATTTAATTATTTCTTAGGTACACAATAAAATTAGCAATATTAATAATTATAATTATAATTTATTAATTTGAATAAAGTAAAATAATTTAACTATAATATATATAAGCCACAAATTGCATGCCAGAAATAAAAAAAATAAAACTTAAAAAATTATCATTAATAGCGTCACAAAAACTAGCAACAAAAATAAATAAATGTACTTTGTAATTGCTGGTTTAATATTAAATAACATTTTTATTTGCTTTTGAAAATATCATATCAAAATATTTTCTCAGAACATTCTTTGTGTCTTTATCGGAAATTATTATTAGCATGCAATAAATGTCAAATTGGCGATTATATCATTTAATTTCCAAACTAAATATAATCTTAGTTTATTTATTGATATTTTATGTATAGATAAATATTATTTAATGTTACAAATGTCAAAAACAATAAAATTTAAACATTAATTTGAATACATGATAAATACAAGTCAGTAATAAAATATTTTTATAGCAAATTCAGTGAAATATGTTTTGGAATTAATTGAATTTGACATAACGTCACAGCATTATTGTTGACAAAATTTAAACATTAACATTAAAAACATATTAATAAAATATTTGAGCTGTAACTCTGCATGATAATTTAGGTTTAAAATAGCTTATTTATGTATAAATGTAATTTGCTGGTATTTTTGCAAAACTTTTGAAAATAAATCAGAATATATTTTATAAAAACCATATCCTTAATTGCACAATTTTGCATAATTATTAAAATTAGCCTGATTATTCTCATGGGTTGGTTGGATTGTCAAAGGATTTTGATAAAAGATTAAACGATGATCGAGTGATTCGGCTCTGGAGTAGAGTCGCGATCTCATCGGCCATTTCTGCGAAAAGACGAGAATATGTGAAAAACCCACTCATATAACAATGTAAAGCAATTAAATAATAGCAAACATAATGTTTAAAAATATATACTGTATAATCGGTACAAACTATCACGGTACTTTTGAATTGGCACTTACTTTGATTGGATGCAAAAACTTGAGTTCGCAGTCGAACGTAGTGCTCGAATTGATGTGATGGTCAGAGTCGGCGGTAACTAATTTGGTCAGATGTGAGATGTAATTGGCGGCCAATATGAGAACATCGAGTTTCGAGAGCTTCGTGTTGGGCGGGACGGACGGCAGACACGACTGCAGGCACTGAAACGCAAGCCGTAGACTCTTGACGCGACTCCGCTCTCGTTCCGCGTTCTTCGCCGTCAACTGCTTCTTCACTTTCAAGCCTTCGAATGGAAATCATTTTTGAAAATTTAAATATCTTTTGTTCGCTATTTAATTGTTAATTAAACGTTGACTAACTCAATGTTTTTGATCTTGTACGATTCTTTCGCCGATCTATACTTTTTGTTTTAGCCATTCTTTCCATTGCGTTACTAAAGCCTAACTAATGTAAAATCTAAACAAATTTTGATCTGAAGTTTAAGCAAAAATACGCCCAAATATTGCAATACTTGATATACATTACAAATTTCGGCTTATTTTTAGACAAATGTTTTCTTGTAATTACAGAAACTTAATTAATCATTAAAAATTGGCTTAAACAGTATATGCATTCTAAATTCCAATTGGGGGGAGAGAGAGAGAGAGAGAGAGAGAGAGAGAGAGAGAGAGAGAGAGAGAGAGAGAGAGAGACTTAATTATCGAAACATATATCAAATTTCACCGAATAGTTGCATTAAAAGTGAGAGCAAAACAAATGGGAATTAGAGAAGAGGTTATGTCAAACAATCATTTATATTAGTTTATATGAGTCTAAAATAACTTTACACTATATTACTCTATTTATTTATTTATTTATTATTAACTTTTGTTTTAAGATAGAGCTTAAATTTTTATTTAAAACTCTTACAGTAAATAAATATTTAAAAGCATTGTTCTAATCGATTGTTTAGAATGTTTTTATGATTTTTGAAATAAACAAGATTAAAGAAAATAAAAGCATACAAATATAAAAATGAAAGAATTGTTGAAAATTTATGATTAGAACATAACTATTGGCCAAAGCGGCGAATACTGGCCGAACAAATCGAAATAGAAGTCAAATCCGAAGTATTTATGGAGCGCTTAGACTATGAAAGAGATACTCAATCTGCAGGTCCGAGAGCTTTAGCGAACCCGAAGTCCATAAATACGGCACCAGATCTGGTCATAACCGGACCTAATACCACACATCGGGTCCATTTGATTGGGTTTCTCTGCTTAAGCCCTTACTTCCAACGACTGTTCCACTACGGCTCGGGCCGGGACGACACCGGCGCCTACCGACTCGACTTCCGGCACATAAGCACTTCGTCTTTGACTCAGATCTTGAACTACGCGTCGTTCGGCAAAACAGACATCACTGAAGACAATGTCAGCGATTTGTTAGCGACCGCCGACTGCTATAACATTACGGCTATAGTCGCCAGTTGTGTTCAATTCTTGCGAAACAATTTAAATTCTGATAATTGTTTTGAGAGCTATGTCTTAGCCTATGACTACAACCATAAGGATCTGATGAATGCAATCGCGGACTATATGCTCTCGAATGGGCTGATTGTCGGACCGTCGGGCCAACCGGTTGAGCGAATTAATGGCGAATTACCGATCGATTTAATTAAACAGATTTGCGAAAGTCGTAGAAATGCGAACAACTATTAGATGTTTGAATAAATGCCTATTCTTTCGATTGCTTTGAATCGCATGACTGGTAACTCACTTATGTAACTCAATTTGTGCAAAAATTGCTCTGTGCAAAATAGCAAAACTCCTTTACACTGTACTGCACGATTTTATGTGCAATCTAGAATCGAATAATAGCTAACTATAACCTAAAGTAAATTATTTACTTAAAAAATTAATATGTATAGATTTAACAGAATTAGTAAAATATTTTTAAAATTTACCTTTGAAAAATTAATATCAAACATACAAGTCATTTGTACCTAATGCAAAAATGCCTTGGTCTGCTAAATTGCGAAATTGCGAAATTGCGACATTGTTAATTATTAAACGAACTCATTGGGCCTATAAGGGAAGTGAGGCCCTGTACGGCCCTATCGCAGGGCTTCAGTTGGTCTGTATTGCACTGTTGGCTCATTCGCCCGCCTTTTGTGATCACTTTATTTGTGAATCAATTATAATATAATCGTTATATCAGAAGACAAAAGCATTGGAAGAAAGCATTCATTCAAAGCATTTCACAACCATTTCATCGATTTATTTGAAATATTTATTTCAGATTTAATCACAGAATTGATTAGAGAATTGATTTGAGAACTAATCGCGAGTTTTGAATCATTTGCTAATCGTGTGTAGAAATGGCAGAATCGGGTGAATCGGTTAAAATGAAGAATTACATGATATACACGGCTTCGGGATTCCGGACAGACCTGGAGTCGCTGTTCGGGCGCTTCGACGAGAAGAAGTCGACCAAATTCGCGGTCTTCTGCCAGTGCTTCCGAGACATGAAGTTTTCGCTTATATTTCGGTAATCTATGCGACTATTGCTATGACATCCGCGACTCAGTCTAACCAAAACCTGTCTCATTCGGCGCCGGATGTGTGGCCGGGTGTGTGGCCGGGTGTGTGTGCAGGGGTCGGCACAACGACAACGAAATGCACGAATTCATCGATGAGTGCTATTTGGAAACGTTGGCCCAACTCGTCAACAAAGAGCAGAAAGAGTCGCATCGGGTCTGCGCTCTCTATCTGCTGTACGCCCTCTACGTGAAGCAGCCGCTCGACCAGTCGCTGAAGACCCGCTTCGACGTCAAGATTCGCGTCACTTTGGATCAGTTGGTGACGATTCGGGAATTCATCGCTCACTGCAAGCAATGCAAGTATTTCGACGTTTTCTACATTTGGTACAAATTGCTCGCAACGGGCGTCCACTTCGTCTTCTATCGCTACCAAAGCATCGGTCCGTCGAACACCCGGTCCGTCAACTACTATCTCTTCCAAAACGTCAACTCTTCGACCGACAAATCAATGCTTAATCTGAAGAAATCAGTCGAACCGCGCATTGAAGCACTTCAGGCCAACCACGACGTCTACGTCGACTATAAGGACAGAGTCTTCGACGGCACTCAACAGCCGGTCGACCAGAAGCCCAACATTATTGGTCACGAGTTGTTCACCGATTCGGCCAATCATTTGACAAAACTTGTGTCCGATTTCCGGTTCAACAGTCGAGAGGTGAGAGGCAGAGGTCGGCCATCGATTTGGACGCCGTATAGGAGTGGCGACAATGAGTCCGAAAGCGGACGGAATAGCGAGAAATGCAAAAACGAGGTCCAGAAGAAGGCCATCAAATCCAAGGCCAACGCAGATAATCCCATCTCTTCTCACTTCCTCTGGACTGACGACATCATCGGTTCGCTGAAGAAGGGAAAGGAACGGAAGGCGCAGAAGAAGCGCGAGAAGAGCGCCAAACAGAGCGCCAAACAGAGCGCCAAACAGAGCGCCAAAGAGAAGAAACCGACGAAACTGAAGAACAAGAAGTAATACCATTTCCGGCGATCTCTTTGTTTTCTATTTTGTATTTTTGCCGATATTTTCATTTTATTTTATTTGAAGCTATTAATGCATTAAAAGTGCATTGAATTGCGGGTTAAGATCTCTATTATAATTTGTTCACATTCTAACATGCTTATTTGTTTGTTTCTATCTTTAGTTACATTGCGTACAAATATTTGTATTTGTAAAACAATGTACATTTACATTTGATTGAATTTAAATAAAAGAAAAATAACTTTCAATTCATATTTTATTATGGTACATACAGTATATAAATTAAGAAACTGAATGATTTCAGCATTTAACAAGATCTTTTTTCTTTATTTAGTTGTTTAGTAAGTATCAGATATTTGTATTATCAACAAATTTCGAACTTTCGCTCAAAGTTTTCGATTCGTTCTAAAATGAAGCAAATAAATTTAATCAAGTTTAATTTCCAATGAGTTGGATTAATATTTACATTTGCCGTTTGACTTAAGCGCTGGTTTAGTGGAAATTCTAGTTTTTCGAGTCTAATCGTATGAATTACAGCGAAAACTGCGGCCAAACACTCGGCTATAGTGAGCGGGAGTTCACATAAACGGAACCGTATTATACAAATCAAGTCAATGATTGCGAAACTCGTCAACACTATTGAAAACAATTTAACGTAGAAATAGAATTCAAGAGTCGATCCGAATATTCCAATCAATGATATCGGAGTCAAATATATCGTCTCTAACGCTAAACTCATTTTTCGATTCGTTTTTCTGCTACTAAACTGAGTGTCGGTTTCGTTGAGATTCTGTTGAAATTCTTCGGTTTCTATAAAACCACAAATTGAGTCGAAAACTGAGAATATAATCAGAAAAACACAAATCACTGTTAAAAGCCATTTATTATTTACAAACTCTTTAAATTTAAACATATTTTAACGCAAATTGTTTCTAATCATTTAGAGATTTAAAGATTGATAGATTGCTAATTTTTATAATTAAAAATATTCATTTAAAAAACGATTAACAATTATAGCTCGAGAATAACTTCGATCTAATAATTAACAATATTAATTAATTAAATAATCAAGCACTAGAACTAAATAAATTACTTTTATACGTAAATTATATACAACCGCTAATTGATATTCTAGAAATTTCACCCTGCAAATTATTCTGTAGATTCAAGTTTAAAATAAAGTTTATATTAATTTTTTTAAATCGCCAAAATTCAAGACATTTATGAAAAAAACAGTAATTATACAAAGTATTACTTTAATTACATGTATTTGTATTTATTTTAATTCTTACATTCTCAGTATAATTTGTGCATAATTTAGCCGAAAGTTTAACTTTGAGTTGTGTTATGATATGATATGTTAGGTTAGGTTAGGTTAGGTTAACATGTAATTTTGAAGATCAAGTAATGCATCAAAAGCTGACATCTATTGCCAATACAGTCTATGATTGCATAGAAATGTAAAGTTTGTGTAAAAATGTCAACAAATCTAAACTGCATTTCGTTGTCATTAGTGGCGAATCCAAATTGTCTTATCTTAAGATATTATGACAAACAGAGTCGCAAATACCGAAAAAGACTGATTCCGGTTCGCGACCGCTCTATCACCGACGCGACGGTCGGCCAGATATGCGACCAATTGGTCGAACGGCACAAACCATATCTCGAAGCGGTTTCGCGAAAACATATCATCCAATTGTTGACACTTCTGGCCGAAAAGGCCGACCCGAAGGCTGATCCGAAACACTTGGCCGCCACTAATGGAAACAAATCGGGCGACGAGTTGTCGTTCAACGAAGACGACGAAGAGTTTGTTTTCTGAATCGGATTGTCTGCTAGTCGTAGGCGAAGGCAATTTCAGTTTCGCCAAACATTTGGCGCAAAACGCACCCGAAGTCCGAATCATAGCGACCGATGTGACCGACAAGCGCTCGACTGACCCACTCGTGCGCCACAACTGCGACTATTTGGCGAAGAGTGGCCACGAAGTGTACTTCGGTGTCGACGCCACCAAACTGGAGGAATGTCCAGAACTGAAGTCTCGCGAAGAGATCAATAAAATTATATTCAATTTTCCGCACGTATTGACCAAAAAGATGAAAATCGGTTTAAATCGCGATCTCTTGAAGCGATTCTTCGAAAGCGTCGAAAAGTTTATTTCCGACCGAAAAGTCGAAGTGTGGGTCAGTCTGTGTTCGGGTCAGAGCGGCGTCGAAGAGATTGAGAGCCGACGGCGAGAGTGGGCCGACTCGTGGCAGTTGACCGAAATGGCCTCAAACGGCAATTTCGTGTTAATTGCTTTCAATGACTTTGTCTTTGATTATCAATTATTCGGCTATCGATTGAAAAATATTTCATTTAATACTAATTACGCGAAAACTTTTATTTTGCAAAAACGCGATAATATTTCGATTAATTTCGATAATGTATCGCAAGTTTTGTTGAATAATAAGAGAAATTTATTTAATAATTATTTAATTATTGGTCTAATCAACGAATTGAAGTCAATTTTTAACGACTCGATTGGCATTGAAAGCGAAATCGATTTAAAGACGACTTCTTTTCCATTCATTAAACACTGGATTGTATTGAAGGTCCGAAACAATACGTTTGCGAAACTTCAGAGTTATTTGAAAAGAAGTGATAATTGTTTAGTCGAGAATCGAAACCTAATTTTAGACAATATAACAATCGGCCGAATGTCGGACTCAGAGCTCAGACTAAGTGTCGAGCGATTAGCGGAACAAAAGTGGAAAATAGTCGACTCGAGAATCCTTTGGTCGAAATACCTGTTCTTCGATTCGATGACTGAACAGTACAGAACTGGTAGTCTATTCTATCGACAGCACACGCATGACATCTCGTTTTGGGTCCATTCCGATGCATATTATTCCCAATTAGTTACCACTCTTTTGGATGTTTTCGCAACACTTTTAAAGTCAATCGAATTAATCGATAGCTTTGAAAGCGATTTGAAAACATCGAAATGCTATCGAATTGTCTACGAGTCGGTCGACTGTGCGCTCAGCAAACAGAAGTCCAATCAAATGCATGATTTAGTTCGACATCTATTATCCCAAAGACATCATTTTCTACTCAGATAGATTTTTTCAAACTTGCTTGCCACATTACGAGTTTGACAAGTTATTAATTGATTGAACCTTTACAATAAACGAAGATTTTTGTTAAATTTTAAAATTATACATAATGTTTCACTGATCAATTCACTGATCAATTCATATAAATTATACTGATCAATTTGTAAGTCATTCTTAATACAAATAAACTTTCAACATAAAAACATTCAATTTACTTTAAGGACTGATATGTTTATAAGTTTTGAATACTTCGTTGAGATAATTCAAATTATAATATTTTAAATTGCGACAATCTATTTATAGGTATTGTATATGCTAATTTTTATTTAAAAACTAAGTCAGCTTACATTTTTAAAAAATTTGCGTAATAGTTAAAATACAATTATATTTAATCTGAAAAAATTTAAGGATAGATTTAAAAAGAAAGTTTTCTCAATTACTCAATAACTAATTTACTATTTTTCAAAAATTTTAATTAAGTTTTACCTTTTAAATACTTGAAAATTAATAACAAGTTTCTAATCCTAGCATTCAATCAATTTATTTCGTAGAATTACAATATATTAAACATTAGGTTTACATATAGTATAACAACAATCGAATTACTGTAATCTAAAACCCGAATACCTTTTTGAGTAGACAATAGTTAATAAAAAAAATAAATGCATTTATTAGAAAATTTTGTAATCCCACCCGAAATACCAGAATTTACTCATTTTTGTTTTACCTTAAATTTTAAAAATTTGTATCAATAAAGTTGTATTTTTTATTGACAAATACTTAATTTCGAAAATAAATAAATTAGAAAATAGTTTCGAAATGCATTCGACATTAATTGCTTTCCTTAAGTTTTCACTCCAACTCTTGTTTGAATCCGATTTTTGTTGTTTTGACAAATTATTGTTAGTTCGCGACAACAAAAACTAAAAGCAATGATAGAATTAATAGCTATAGTTTTCGGTCAAATTTAATAAATGATGATATGTTTCATGTGTTTCGCGCTATTATTCTTCGCTCCAATTTCTCCTACACTTTAACTTTGAGCTCAAATTGTATTGTTTGACAAAATAAGGCGAAATATTCAGTAATTTGTGTCACAAACTATTAAAACCCACAAACTATGAGAAGAAAAGCAAGAATTGAATAGAGATTTTCAATTCTTAACAATAATCTCATTAATAAACAATATGTTGTGTTATAGGAAAAAGAAATAACGAAATGCTTTTAGTTTTAATCAATGAATGAAAAAAATTAGTGTTAAATAAAACAATAAAAGAGAAAAAAGGAAATTTTTATTGAAAAAAGTAGTTTTTAAACAAATTTAGTGAAAACCGTTGAACGAGTGAATGAGTGAAAGAGTGGAAAGACTTGAGTGACTGAATGACACCAATTAGGAAGCAATGAAAGCCCGAAACGAGTTGCGCTAATCTCGACGACTAACTAATCATTAAATGAAAAGCTTTGCTAACTTAACACCTATTATAACATCTCTTACGTGACATTTATTGTGAGTTTTATATCTTTTATGTAATTTTTTTTATCTTAATTTGTTGTTTAATTCAGTAGTGTTTAGGAGAGTTGGCGTGTCTTGTCTTGACTAGTCGTTGTCGTCGCTGTTGTGTCGTATGTTGTGTTACGTCGTGTTGTCTGAGTGTTAGTTCAGTTAATGTCAATTGTTGTGCGTATTTAGACTGAAGCCAAAAACGTAGGCCAAGTGAGAGAGAGCTGGCGAGAGAGCGCCGGCGGAAACAAATTTGTCATTTCGTTAGACTTATAGACTCATAGACTCGAACACAATGTTGTCTTCAGTTCGTCAGACAAACAATGGAAGGAAAAGCCTTTTTTGTCGTTCAATACAAGCATTACCACCAAAAGCGATGCTCTGCACCAGAGATAGTGCAGTCGAGTAGACAACCAATGCTTCGAAAGCAGAGCGAAGAGAGAATAGGAGAGCGAAAGGGAGCGCAAGAGAGCACAAGAGAGAGCCAAATGTAAATGCATTAGACGTTAGGCGCAGTGATAAAAGCGGAGGAATATAGAGAAGATGTATAGAAAAGTAGTGAAATAGTAGTGAAATAGTAGTGAAAATAGCGCAACAATAGAGACAACTGGCGATGCGCTCCTATTATTGAGGAATTATTCTTCTCCTTCTCTACTCCACTACTCCACTACTTCTACTACTTTTCCTGAATAATTCTCGCTTTGCTATTGTCATCATTGTTAGCAATGGCGCAAACATGAGATAATATAAATGCATCACTACTTCGCCTCTAATAAAAAGTGTCGCCAGTTTTGTTCCATTCATTCTCTACTAACTTATATATATTTCTCTTTTATTATTATATTTTTTCTGCTCAATGTGCCTATTCTTCACCAATTTTTTCTTTCGGATCTTAAGGTCCCATTTCTATACTCTCGCACTATATTCACTGCAGGCATAGGCATCACATCTTTCATAACATTTTTCTCACATATAATATAAAAAACTCGAAATCTAGTGAAAATGTAAATCAATTTCTATTATCATATATACCAGGCACAAAAGTGATAGACGGGATCCTTAAAAAACCAGGAAATGAGCCAATTTGGTACACAAATATACATTATTCACAATAATATCATTTTTATCGCATTTACTTAATCGGGATTTACATAATTGTGCGGCGCATACAGCTCGCACATGCATTGTCTGCTTTTATTTACACATTGCTATTCAATATTTCACCTTGTTTTTTGCAACTATTCTCTACTTATGCTTGGTACAATTGTAGATTATCTACTCTTGCATTGTTGAAAAGTACATTAAAATCTAATTCTTATGATTAACTGTTGACACAAATCAGTTATGAAACACAATTGAAGCAGAATTTTAATTTGCGCTAAAATGCCACTGATTTCTGTAATCAATAAAATTGTTTAAGTTTTTCATTAAATGGTTTCAGTTTTTATACAGTATGTTTAATTCTATTTGGTATTTGCTTTGAGTTTCGATGCAATCAATTATATGCAAGAATTGTCTTCATATGAAACGCAATCATTCTTTTTGGCAAAAACAGGCAAAACAGGCAAAGGAGAGGCAAAAGTAAAACTAATTTTTTCAGACGAATGACTCGAAACCTAATGTTTTTTTCAGTTTATTTTTTCAATATATGCATACAATAGGGAAATAAGAGACCGATGTTTGAATAGAAGTGATATATTTTTTTGATAATAAAATGTCACTTTTCAACAGTTTTTTCATTACAATTTTATTAAGACCGCACCGGGAGCTTCGGGTTCGTTCATTAATTCAAATGTTAGTCAATATCTCGTTGTTTCGCTAATACTCGGCTCCGACAGCGGTATGTATGGCAAACACTTTCAATGCGGCTCTCGATGTGGCTCTCATTGTTTGGTTTTCATCTATTGTCATATTTTCAGTTGTGATACCAACCCCTCACCCAATGCTGTTTCTTTGAGCAAACTTTAAAGAGACACAAATATCTCTATTGTGTTTCCGCTGTCCTATTCATCCACTTTTTTATTATATATCTCGCCTTTTGTGTTTCATTACGGGCGCGACAATAGAGACTCTATTTTCATTAGTTTTTCATTTTTTCCTTTTACTCTTCATTGCATTCAACTTATATTGAGTCTACAAATGCAATACAAACACTGTTTGAGATTAGAATAAGAATATAATCATTAGACACTTGAAAACTATTTTGTTATCCTAATTAACACAATGTCTTTGCTCAAAATATTAGCCAGGGCAAATATTTTTCATAAATTGTGTTTATTATTTTATTAAACAAAAACGTCTTTTGTAACATTTATATAATTTTATGATTTTAATTTTTATTGTTAGTGGAAATATTTTTAGGTTCAGCTATACTCTGTACAATACAATTTCAACTGTCAAATTGATACAAAAATAATTGATATTGCACAAGATAGTTTATGTGAAAAATTTATAGCTTTATTATTGAAAACATGTTTTTTAAAATAAAACATATTTTAAATTGTCAAATAAAATATTAATAATAGCTATCATTAAACTATTAAACAAAAATTAGTTATATAAAAAGTCATACATTATTTCTAACCGTAAAATAATAGCTGTTTCAATTATAAATACAAGTAAAATACTTTTTATTACTTGATAAAGTAAATAAATTAATGATTTTCAGACCAATATAAGCACCGGTAGACTAACGCTTGGCTCGAATTGTGTACTATATCTGAAAAACGAATAATTTATTCAAATAATTACACAAAAAAATATAAGAAGAAAAATACATATTATTCTGTTGATAACAATAGCGGGAAATGTTTTTTACAATGATCGATTCTTTGTAATGAATGCAAAACTATTTATAAAATCAGTCTATTGTCGGACAAAATATTATATTAATTTCTTTTTTCAGCAAACATTCAGTTTTTACAAATGAAAGAATGAGTTGTATTATTGAAGAGAAAATAAGAGAAAACAGTTATTTTTTCTATACAACAAAAGTTTCACTTTTGCGTGAAAATAAAAGTTGTTATAACTTTGTTTATTCTGTTATTCAATCGTAAAGTTTGGCCTAAATGAGAGACACACCGCAGACTATAAGCGATTGGATAACAATACGACAGAACCTTCTCAAGCATTCGCATGCATTTCCACTACTTGTGTCGCATTCACTCGATTCACTGTTTCTTACCACTGCAGCAACTGTACGGCAAACTGTACGGCAATACAGGTTTCATTTTTTCACAGCATATTCATTGAGTGCCTAATTCTAGGCAATGCTTACGCCGAGCGTCGAAGTGTGTATCGCTCGCCGAGTGGTGTCTCTCAGGGCTCATACGAGCGCTTTGGCTGCGAAACTGGTCGGCACTGCTGTTATGCCAGTCGCGTGTCTCTAATGCTTATTAGATGCACGTGTTCTTCACATTAGACAACTCTCGTTCAATGCGCTTGGTACAAGTCTCGATAAACTACCCAGTTTACTCAAGTCAAGCCCAGTTGCTTGCTTCATTATTTGTTTCGATTCCAATTTAAACAGTATAAAATTGATATATTTTAAACTGACATTTAAACTATTGAAGACGAAAGTGTGAATTGGTTTTTACACATTCTGTTGTGAACTGAACTGACATTAAATTCCAAACTTTTCGTCTCCAACTCTAATAAGTGCATTGTATCAAGTTACTCCTCAACTCGCTAAAAGTAAGTTTAATCATGTTTATTTCGCAATTATTAAATGATTACGGACTCTACTGTAAAACTATACTAAATATAAAAGACATTTAAACATGAATTTTAAAAATATTTTGTTAGAATAATGTCTAAACAAATTATTATCTATATTTTATAATTACTATTTAGTCATGAATAAATTTATTTGAATTATTGCTGGAATTAATTGATAACAATTTATCATGAATTATTATCAAAAATATAGGGTTTACTTGTAAAAAATTTAACATTAAAATGTTAATAAACATTAATTTCAAATGCATTAGTGAGAATAATAAGACTCGATATGAAATTATACTGTGTTATTTATCAATTGTTGCATACAACTTTGCTAATTATTACGAATTATTACGAATTAAAAAAGCAAAAAGAAAAATTTTACTAATTTTGTAGTATAAAAAGTGCAAAAAGCGAGAATTACAATAATCGTATATAGCAAGTTTTATATATCAGCAAGTTAAAAACGTTTATTTAAATGAAAAAATTAAAATTTTAAAAATATTATTCTATGCAATTATTTTAATTAATCATAAATACAATAAAACATTAATATTAATAGAAATAACACAGTATATTCAGTATATATGTATTATAATAGTATTATAAATAATTTATCAATTAATTATATTTTTTGTTATGTACAAATTATATTAGAAACAAAATTCGTTTTTCGTTTAAGAGTACCTCTATTTTTCAAAATCAAATTCAATGAAATAATTACTTTGAGTTTAAAATTCTGTATACAATAAGACTTTTCAATTAGAGTCGAGAGCAGGAGAGTAGAGGAGAGTAGAGGAGAGGGGAAGAGAGGAGAAGAGCGGAGAAGAGAGTCGAGAGCGGAGATGAGCGGTCAGTCACGTATTTTCAGACACTGTTTGCTCTTTCTTTTCGCGCAGACCTTACGGATTGAGTAAAGAATTTGTTTCTATTGACGCCTAAAATGAAATGAACGAAAAAACGCTAGAAATAGTGTCGGCCTTTCAATTAGACGTTGCCATTGTGTGCGAGTACTGCTCCCCAACCCCTCTACCTCTGCACCCCTCACTGCCTGCGTCTGAATTAATGCAAACAATTTAGATTTGCTTATTGTTTAAGCCTTATTAGAGTCACTCTTTTGCATACAATCAATAATAGCCGCGTTTTGCGCCATTGTTCGCAACAAATGTGCATTTGATGCTCGAAGTCAAGAGTTAATTATACAAAGTATAAAAGAAAAAACTCTTCCCATCTATTCGACAATTTACAGTATACTTCGAATATTCTCTATTGTTTTCCTCTCCTTTTTATAAATATTAATTTTCGCAAATATACTTTTATGTAAGTGCATGCTTAAATTCGAATTTATTCTAAAGAATTAATTTGAGCGAAATCTGAATTTAATGAATTATGAATTTTTTATCCATTTGTACGATTATGTTCACAAATTGGGATTGTTTGTACAGTTTTAATATTTCAAAAATTCTTGTTTTGCCAAACATAATGCCAAACGATATGTACAGTACAAGTACTGCACTGTACAGCTCAGTCTGCGAAGAAGAGGCAGTTTTTTCTCTCACTCATCCAAACTGTCAGTCTGTGGGTACGGGAGGTCTGTCTGACAATTACGCGACTCAAGTATGACATTATACGGCATGTATTGCATGTATTTAGTCATCAAAAAGATTAGTCAAAAGCAGTGCTTCGTCTGAGGTCTGGAGTGTCAGAGCGAGAGAAAGGCCGCCACAAATGGTGACAAAATTTATTTTAAACCCGTTTTCAATTCAATTCCTATACAATGGGCCGAACGGCGAACAATCGCCGAACAATCGCGAAACGAATCCTTTCAATAAAACTAAAATCAGAATTTTCGAAAATACGATTTTTTGCGATAATTTTTCTTGCTAATCTTGTACGTTTTGCCGACGCAGACTTTTCTCAAGTATTTTAGGAATTGCACAGTGTTCTTTCTTCAAAAAATAACCTTTCGTTGTAATTAATTCAATTTATATTCAAAGCCAAGTTTGAGCTTTTTGGCTGAGAATAGACTACATAATAATTGGTATTAGTTTTTGAACAAAACATATTATTTAGTTATTCTTTTGTTTGCATTGAAATGAGGTATTCGTTTTGCTCACAACACACACAACACACACACAACAAACAACAATTGATTTACAATTCAATCGTTTTTAATGCAGTTTTTCATTGCAAACAATTGGAGCAATGATTAAGAAATTCAAATATTTCTGAAGACAATTGAATATAGAAAATGCAGTTTTTTGTTATATCGCGTCTATTGTTTGCCGTTTGTTGGTTATGACAGCAAAAGCCAGCGCTACTCATACGGGGCTCACACGGACTCAGAACTCAGAACAATGTGCGTTGAGTGGCATTGAATCGCTCAATAGTATTGTTCTTTGCATTGTTGGCACCACTTCTTAGCCATCACTTGCGCTAAAGACATCGTCGAGTCTGCACTCAACGCGATGTTCAGTAGAGTTCACTAATGCATACAATAGACGGTATACTGTACTGTACATCGTGTAGATAGACTGTACTGTATACTCCAAAATTTACACTGTAATTCATATTTACCGTACCAGTTTTTCTTCAACTTTTTTAGCTATGCAAAAATTTTAATTATATACATTTGTAAATACATAAGTTGCTCGTATAGTATTACTATTTTAATTGAGATAGTTTACACACAGTTAAAATATTTTCTAATTTGATAGCCTGGTAATTATATGATTAAACTTGCCTAAATTTTCAAATTAAAATTTATTTAAATAATATATACGTTAGCGTATTAGCTCTTGAGGTAGACTTAGAAATTTATAGCAAGTACATACCGCTAATTAAAAAGAATAATTTCAGCAAATAAGTACTCTGCGAACAAGTGTTTTAAGCATGCTTTTACATGATAACGTGTTCTGCGAACTTAATTTCGAGACTACAGTACTTTATGCAATATTAACGAACTCTGGTATAGAGTTCTTACTGTAGAGCGAAGTGAGAGTGTGTGGAGAAAAAGTTGGGAAAAGAGCGACGCTTTTAGTTCTTTTGTTGCGAACGTTGTGATGAACATCGATGGGTCTCTGTCTGAGACAATGCAGCGATTGTTCGCCCATTCATTGTGTAGTCGCGTATTCACTGAGACTACAAATAATAATAATAATATTAACGCAAATTTAGCTTTTGTTGTCAGAACTTGTTATGCATTTGAATAACTAAAATATATGTAGAATATAAAAGAATAAAAAAAAGTTTTTTGTGTCAAAAATATTTTTGAGGGCTAAACAATCTTTTCGCTATTTTTTAAACTTGCTTTTTAAGTTAAGCGTTTGCACTGTTTGTGTGACACAAGAAGTTTTACATATCCTTTGATTGAACACTATTTCGAAACCATAATCAGAATGTTTTGCTTAAAATCTATTTTTACTGAATTTCTGCTTTAATTTAATTTTCACATATAACATATTAATTTTAGATTTACAGTATTAAATAATAAAATAATTAATCTTAAAACTGTTTTAGAATAGCTATGTTGTTGCTAATTAAGCATAATGGGAGAGCGAATTCAAAAGTGATTATAAAAAATGTACGTGGCAAATAAATTGAAATTAACAATTCAATTGGGAAAGCGAGCCATTTATGGGCGCAAAAGAGCCGCAAGTGTTGGCTCGCATTGCGTTTTGAGGCCATTCTATAGCCAGCTATAGCTACGAAGTGTCCGGTAATGCGAGCGAAGCCAACAATTTGGCTCAACTCCCAAATTGATCGCTTCATTAATTTCAAAATCCTCTTTATTACATCATATCTCTATCCCAACTATTATATTAAGTGTTTAAAAAGCATTTTATGAATAAATGCGATCAAATCGATCACAATTACACTGTAGACGACATTTTTGTAATCTTTAATTTCGGAACTGATGCCCACTTGCGGCTCGAGAGCGGCTTTTGCGCCAACAGTCGAACCAATAATTATATATTTATTTAGTAGTCGATAAAGAAGGCGAACATCGCTTCGAATCAAATTTAGAGCTCTTTTGTTGATATCGGTTTCGCGCAATCAATCAAATTCGCGCACAAATACGCTTTGTTTCCCAAATATTCTTTGTGTCTTGCCTTTTAATTTAACCACTCTCAAATGAACTATTTTGCTAAAATAATGCTGCGGTCATGCTTGATAGGAAAGTATAGAATTTTAATATAACTTTAAATCTTATATAACTTATATTGTTTTGTTATGATTTAAAATATGGCATGCTATAGATCAGGCATTCTGAAACTTTGTCAACTAAGGTTCCACCTATTGATGAACACATGTTCACTGATAACTATATAACGTAAACTCAATGTAAATTTAGACTAGTTATACTGTTCATCGATAGGTGGGTCTTTTGAGTTTGATTAGTGGGTTTGATTAAGAATGGCTGCTATAGATATAGAAAACGCTATATCTATAGCATTTTCTACAGTATTTTGAAATTATCAATATGATACTGTATAATTAGTAACCATGTACTAGAAATAAATTTAGTTTCATGTTGACTTAGTATTCATCTTGCTAGTTTGAAAGCAAACTTTTGCGGGTAAAACAAGAATAATTGGAAAACAATGAGAATCTAAATTTGTTTGACATTCGGGAACGAATTGCGATTACAAATGGATTTGTCTATAAGTTTTAGGGCTAATAAGACGGCACTCGTAGCAAAGGCGCCGTTGCAGTGCATACAAGTGCTCGAAGAGCTCGAGAGGTGTAATACAGTATTAGACTGTTATTGCATTACTCGAATGATATGAGAAGCGCATAATTAACGGTATTGTTTGCCATAACTCAGGGATAAGTTAATATCTGTAAACACGCTTTTCAAACAATGATTCGCTCAAAGATATTGATATAAAAATTTTCATATATTTTAGCGCAAACTACTGCACGTCAGAAGCATTTCACTTCAAAACGTCTTGTTACTCTGTTTCAAATCAAGGGTTCATTATTTATATTATGGTTTGTCTTGTTTTGTTATACTCGTGGTTTGCAGTCAAGACTTGCAAAAATGATAACTTTTATATCTCTTCTTTCAAATACATTGTATTCTTTTGGCTATAATATTAAAATTTATTCTTTAGTTTATATTTCATTATTTGCATTAACATGACTTCAAACGAGAAAAGTATTTTTCGCTGAAAGCTATTGTAATTTTCTTCAAACTTTTATTATACTTATTAAACATTGAACTTTTTTAATACATGGTTTGTAAGCTTTACTTTCAATAACTTTTAATGTTTTATTTGAATCTTTTGTTTTTTGCGTTTGAAAGCAATGAATCGATTCATTCAAACAATTAAATGACTGATTTGTGGCTTAGAGTTAGTCTTTGTTTTCAAAGACTCTAAAAGTTTATAACTTAAGTATAAAGTATTTTATTTATTAATGTATTTTAATTGATTTTATTGTAAACAAATACATGCTAAATT
The DNA here is from genome assembly GCA_034697605.1 of Metabelba pulverosa. Lineage (NCBI taxonomy): Eukaryota > Metazoa > Arthropoda > Arachnida > Sarcoptiformes > Damaeidae > Metabelba > Metabelba pulverosa. The sequence goes on from JAQIXC010000075.1 coordinate 27,648, forward strand.
TAGTGGAGTTACTTAACTGTAAGAGCACACTAAAAACTGTTTACTTTTACAAATTTAACTTGGAACAAAATGCTTTTTTAATTCCAATTTTCTATTATTTTCAAGTTTTAAATGTATAAGGTTATTTTTTTCATTAAAGAAGACATACTTAAATCTCTTGTGAAATTTTAAAAATGCTTTATAATTTTATTTAATTATTTAGAAAGGAAAAATTAGAATTTTATTAATACAATGAAAATATCGTAAACATTGTTTATGCAGTAAAATAATCGCTTTAAAAAAGTTTAATATTTCTTATGAAACAAAAGTTATAGCAATATCTTCATCGATGACATGACATAAATCTCAAAACTTTGAATAATTGATTATTTCGTTTAACTAACAGTTTATTTGTTAACCTTTTTTAATAACGCATTTCTTCTTTTATTTTCTAAATAATGATTTGAATTATTAATTAAAGTAAAACAAAATTTAAATTTATTGTTCAATTCATGAAAAAATAGTGTTTAGTATTTACAATGTTTTTAATACACTTATCGACCCATTTATATGTATGAGAATTAGGTAATTGTCAACTCCCGGCACAATCAGATCGTTTTATTTTATTTATTATTTGAAATGTTTTTTGCTTTCAGTTTGTTTCACTTGATATACATTTTATAATTAAAATGTTTAGAATTTTTAGCTCAAAATTAGTTAAAACTAATTAATTTAAAATAATTGCCATTTTTTTAAATTCAAGTGTCGTTTTCAAACGTATTGTTAAAATCTTATTCAATGAATTCTCTTATATCTGTTATTGGTATTTAAAACACAAATTAATTTTTTAAATTAAATTTTAATTAAAAATGGTGTTAATCAAGCCAATTAAATTAATAATTTCCACAACCAGATAATTATACCTTATGATATTGCAAATATTATCATTAAACATATTTTAAATATATTTTTGTAACATTTAATTTACTAAAAACAACATGTGACATTTATATTATTTGTTAACATAGATCACAAGGCTCTATATAACTTATAATATAAGCAAGAAATGCACAAGTAAAAATGTAAAATCTATGAATATTTATATTTAATTATTTTAAATTTAGATTTTTAATTAAGAATTATATTTATACTGTACTTTGTTTTTAACTACAATCACTAAATATGTTAAATTAGAATTAAATTTTAGATATAAATATAGACCCAATTGTGGGATGAGTTTTGTTTAATTTTTGCAAACAATTCATAGAAACATTGGATTATGATTAGGGTTTGTTTGGCTATTGTTTTATAAAAAGGCAATTATGATGTCTCGCCTAAGCATTCACTCGCCTTCTAAAGATGGATATGAACTTCGCCTACGGGTAGGCAATCGGCAAATCATATGTTAGATCCGCTCACTTCCACTCATAACTGAGTTATAATTTTTAATAAATTGCTATTTATTTAGCATTTAATCGGTGAAAGCTAATTGAATCAATCAATTCTCTTCAAACAGTTCCCTATAACAGACAAATAAGTTTTAAATTAAAATACTACATGAAAATATAGCGAAAAATTATATTTGTGAAAACATTTGCTTATTTGGTTAATTGATAAAATCTTAGCCTGTTTGTATGTTTTTAGATTATCATTTCAATCTAATCTTATGGAAAGCGAATATCAATTTATGTATTTCACGAACAAAATTAATGACTTTATATTGAATTTAATATTATTGTTATGTTTAACTTGAGATTCATGAAAAGCAATGTTGGGCTCAATTATTAAGGAATAGAAAATTGTTATTCATTCTCCAAAACAGATGATTGTTAGTCCGCCCCTACTCTCCCAGTTGTGTAGAATATGTACATTAATATTAAATGAAACTTCTATTGTATTCTCACTCTACGCTCACTTTGTCTTGCATTCAATCATTTTCTATACAATACTTTTGCTTTTTTATGCTATTCTTCCAACGATTTTGTTTCAGAAATTTTCTGAAATTAAATTCAATTGTAACTCATTTTCAAATCAAAATAAGTCTTAAAGTTTGTGTAACTTGTATTAGGAATTAAGTCAAAAATTTTAAAATACTTATTGTTTAGACTCTTAAAGTGTAGGGTATAAGTACAGTATAAACTTTAGAATCTAAAAAGTTTGAAAAGTTTTGCACACATCATTTCTAAGTATAGAGTTAAAAACTCTTCTTGTACATTTAAAATTACAATTATACAAGTTATATTGTTTATAGTTATAATTATATTTTTAATTAAATTTTTAGAAACATATTTACAGCATGTGAGATTTTTGCATTCTATTAATTATTTATTATAGTTTTATTTAGCTAAAAAATGAATTCTACGGAAAAAGTTTGCCGTGCATTTAACAAGATACACTATGTTCATGTTTATAGCCTTATGTTAAAAACTTTTGATTAAGCTTTTATCAAACTCTAAAGAATGTTAGAATTTTAGCTCTATTTCAAGAAACTGCAAATTTATTTTGAATTAAATGCAAAACTTTTTACCTGAATTGAGACAATTAATTATTATTTCAAATTACAAAAGAAGTTATGTTTACTTTTTTGTTTGGAAAAAACAGCCATGTATAAATAAATTCATTTGTAATTAAAAACAAAAAATCCAGTTTAAAGCTACGATTTTTTAAAATAAGAAATCTTTTTGTAATATATTGTAAAAGAATTTACAAACAAATGAGTCTTAAATGAAGTTTATTCTAATGGTATGTATGTCTGCGGTTAAGAATTTAAATGAAGATATTTTGCATTTAGCGAACGGAGAGCTGAATAAAAGACTCGCAAAGGGAGAGATAAAGAGTAAAAAAGTTTGTTCAGTGTTTGCGCTCTTTCGACAATAGGCACCGAATGTACGGCTCTCTAGACTCTCTTCTCTACTGTATATGCACTGCAATAAAGGTATTTCTTTATTCCGATTTAACTCAACACTCAGTTCTTTCGCTAAAATATGCTTTTATAGAATCTCTCTCTCTCTCTCTCTCTCTCTCTCTCTCTCTCTCTCTCTCTCTCTCTCTCTCTCTCTCTCTCTCTCCGCCCCTTCTTTGCTCCCCGAAGATACATGAATAACCATTTATCTATGTATATCTCTTTGAGCGAGTGGAGAGAGAGAGAGAGAGAGAGAGAGAGAGAGAGAGAGAGAGAGAGAGAGAGAGACTCGGATTTGTGATTTAAAATTCGTTTACAATTTCAATAAGAAATTTGAAAATTGGAAAAGAATTATAAAATTCAAGGCTTAGGCGCAATTGAATTGTGGGCGTCGAACGAAAATATGATTTTAAATTTATTAATAGATTCATTGTTAAATTAGATCTCAAGAATTTTATTTCATATAATGAGATCTTTAAAAAATAATTTATATTTTATTTTATTATTATTAAATCAAAAACAATTGCAGTTGAAACAATTTGTAATAAAATACAATTTAAGTTTAATATAGCAAGGTTGTACATTAAATTTTAGGCAAAGTTATACATATTGTAAATTATTTTATTGTATTATTTTATTATTTTAGAAGACAATGCGTTCTTATATCGCAAACGATTCAATCAATCATTAAATTTCGTGTCTTTTGATAATTTCAATGCATATGAGACGAAGTCTTGGAGCCCAAGTGACTGCCCTTTTGCTCGAAAAACTAAACTAATTGTTTAACTTTAAATGTTTTACATGTTATTTGTATCCTGTATCTAGTATATATATGAAACAATTTAAATTGTTAAGATCTACAAATAAAGCATTTTTGATTGATTGGCTATTATTTAACTTTTTCTTTATACTGTGTAGTTGTATTAAATAAATCACTTACAGTATTATTATTAAATATTGTTTTTAAATTAAAAACAAGTTTATATTTATAGTAAAATTAATAATTAATTATACATATAATAACGTTTAAAACATATAATATTGATAGTGGCTTAGTGAAACAAGCAGTATTTAGAATAAAATTAATCATAAGTTATAAACAATTAAAACATTAATGACTTAATTTTCTGGCTTTAGCCTCGTATAGTGTATTTAAGTATATAATTGTATTTATAAAACTATTTTTCTCATCATTTTATAATAATTTTTTAACAAGTCTATTGCATTTATCTAAATACTAGCTTCATTTAATTAATTATTAAATTTTATTATTATGCCGAATGGGATATCCTTTATTAACTCAAAATAGCACATTGTTAAGCATTGGTTTTGCTTTTTTTCGGGGAGAATTTTTTCACCACCCAAATAAAGTTTACATTAAAACTATTGTTAAATCAAATATAACAAAGTCGAATATGACAAATTATTATACAAACTTATTATGTAAGTTTAATAAATTAATTTTGAAATTATGAGAATGTCATGATTAATACCGGTATTTTGTAAATCTCACATATTATTCGGGTCTTATCGCTGTTAACGGTTCAAGCAAACAGTTTGGCTCTATTCATACTTAAACATGTTTAAAATTAAATTGGAGAGAGAGAGAGAGAGAGAGAGAGAGAGAGAGAGAGAGAGAGAGAGAGAGAGAGAGAGAGAGAGGAGGGGAGAGGAAGCGATTTAATCGATTGGGTGTTAACGGGACTATCGTTTCCTGCGTTCGTCCGAATTATTTGAAGAATAGGACCGAATGGAGACACAAGTGTCGGGATATGTGGCGCAAAATCTTCTTTTAAAAACTTACTTCACAACCAATACTATCTAAGAATAGTTTTTTATTATCAAAACGTTTACATTTTTTTATTTTCAATAAACATTTTCGGATAAAAAGAAAATTTTTAGTGTTGTTATGGTTTTTCAGTCGATAACTCATTGAATTGTCGCCTATTATGGAAATATGACGAAATGTACGGTTCAATCAATTATTTTCTTTGTGTTGTCGGACCTATTCATGAGTGCCATCTTCGCAGTAAATCTCTTTTCTATCATCGATCCATTGATGTGACAAAACAGTGCTTTTTTGTTGTTATTATTATCATTATTTTGGTTTTGCTATATTATTATTCAATATTGTAATACTAATGTTCACATCAATACTCAATTGAATTCATTTCAATTGCACGATATATACGGCTTTTGTATTACGAAGAAAGACTGCAAAAGAAAATAATAGCGAAAATTGAATACTGTTTTTGTCGGGTATTATCAGAAGTGCTCTCTTTTTAATAAATAAATATAATAATAATAATTTCCATATAAAACACACTAATGTCTGTTTACTTTACTCGCATTGCCTCCAATGTACTAGCTAAAATGCCATAGTTCTCCACTCTTGTCACTTTTTAATAATTTTAAATGCTATTGTGTACCCTGTTGAAATCTCTATTAACGTTTCCAACACACATAAAAGCAACTGCAACAGCAAACTACCAAGTTTATATAGATGTACAGTATATTGCAAATTAGATTATTTGGTAGTAAATAAAAAATAGTGAAAACAAGAAAATTTAAAGCAATCAAAAATTTGAGGCAACAATTAAACGAGTGTTTGTTTTGTTTGTTTTTATTTTACCCCGGTACATTATGTAAACCTCAATTACAGTATGTTAGCAGCAATCGAATTGATGGCCGAGGCGGTCAAGCCTTGTGCAGACGTGTGGGTGCAATAGCGCAATGGATAGGTTGAGATGAATGGTAGAAATGAGTGGATGACAAATGTGCAATAATACTAATACTAATAATAATCAATTTTGTGCCGCACAGACAGCTAACAATGATCAACAATGTCAACATTGGTCGAGCGTGTTATTGTGCTCTTGTGCTCTTGTGCTGCTGCTGTGCCGGTGCTCTAATGTATTATGTTATTGGGCATTGTGTAGATATGGCTTTATGGATAGGGGACGTCATTGTAGGCATTGTCCGGCTGGCCGTACATTACTGCGCTGGTGTCGGCCCCCTCTGCAAGCCCGGTCCCCACGGAGCGCAGAGCATCACTTGTGCCGTACGCCGTGTGCACTCCCTGTACTCCTTGTACTCCCTGTACTCCCTTTGTTCCAATTCTGTCTGCTTTGTCCACTACTGCCATCACATTCTCAATACGCAATTCCAAGTTCTGCTCCAACACTAACACACGCTCTCTGTCTCTCCTCTCCTCCGCACGTCTGCCTGTGCTTGTCTGCCATCCCTCTCTGTCTATGTGTAGTCTCTCTTCTCATTTGATTTCTTTTTCTTTATCGCTTCGCTTTTCTCGGGCTTTGGCTCAACTCAACTGCACTTTACTTTGCTTTTAGAGTTGGCTTCTCTGGTAATGCATTTCTCCAATGTTTAGGTTGGCCTCCATTCTCCTCATTCTCTCCTCCGTCTCGTCCATTCTCTCGTCCATTCTCTCGTCCATTCTCTCGCATTCTGTGCGTCCATTCTGTCGGTGCATTCGTCTATTCTATTCGATTCTACATTCCAGTCATTGTCCATCACTTCATCTATTGTTCGATTTCATCAAATACTTTCTGTTCGTCCTTTTGTGACTCATATCATACTCTCTTCACTCTATTCTATACTCTATTTCGTGTCATTGTATCCAATTCTGAACAGAATTGCATTTTTCTATTTACTTGTTTTTGACGAAAAACTTCGAAAGCTTTTCTTGTCTTTTCTCTTCAATATATTTCTTCTCAATACTATTCACCCGTTTTTTCTGTTTTGTGTTGACATTTTTGAAACAAATATTCTATAAAATTTCGTTTCGACAAACAATTCTTTAATGATATCCATCTTTCAGTTAACATTCATACAGATTCTTTGAATACTTTTATTAATACAGTATACTGTACACTCATACTGTATATTTCTAATAGCATATACAATCATTATTTTTATTTATTTATCTTGCAAAAAAGTTGCATATAGTTTAAAATGTTTTGATTTGATTGCAAAATCACAAAACCAGTCGTTTTCGAAACCTTAAGTCATGAATTAAGATTTAAATAATTTTTTACAATTATACATTAAACAAAATGTTAAAAAGAAGCACGTAGCACATTAGTATTCAGTATAAAAATATTTTTTATGTGTAGGCGTTTTGATTCGTACAAAACTTATTTTGAAATATTTTTTATTTGTATACAATTTTTTGACTTTAATGCAAACAAATATCAATTCGATTTTGTATTAAACTTTTAGCTATGCATATAGCTCCTTGTTTTTTCTATTGTCAAAAATGTACAATGCATGTTTGAATGCAGAAATGCTATATTTTATTAACAAATAAAAATTTGAATTGTAGAATCCTTAAAAATGCCTTTAGAATTGGTAAATCTGAATGGAATTTAATTATACTTTTGATTATTCAATATTTCGATTTAACTTTTATGTTATTAAATAAAAAGTTGAGCAAAGCTTTTAAAATAGCTTAAATTAAAATATTAGATATTGAACAAATATGTTTAAAATTAATTTTGCATTGAATGTTTAGTGAGGTTTATTTAATTGAAAGATCGAACAACAGTTTTATATTTTAATTACAAACATTAAACCTTAAATCTTATAAACAAAAATTTGTCTAAATTAATTCAAATTTAATATTTTATGTTGAAAATCTACCACAATGGTAAAATTATTAGCAAACTCATAAGCTGGCAAACAAGCTTGGTTTAATTTTGGTTCGACTAAATTGAATATAAAGAAAAGTAGAGTTATTTTCGGTTAAAGAACATTACAATACGTTAGCCAAACATGAATAGCATTATTAGCGGCGGAGGCAGTGAAACAGTTTTGGCGAACATTGATCGAACTACAGGTGCATTAAATTTGATAAAAGAAAGATTTTTGTTTATTTTTGTCAATAATGTAAAGTTTTTCTCTATATCTCACTCCATATGTGGGCTAATTATAGTTAGCGCAAGCATTTGCATGTCAACCAAAACCTCGAAAACGTCGAAAGCGCGTAACAAACGAGACATTCAGACATTGTTTGCTTTCGCTCTTCAAACATAAAAGAGTATTATATCGAACATATTGTATAACTTTTTGAAGAACTGCATTACGACGAGCATTGTTAGGCAAAATCGCTGTGAGTTTTACTTTCATAGGCAATGCCTCACTATTTTCGCTATTATATAACTCGCGGTTTATTTTTCTCGTCGTTTCTCATATTATAATTTGTCTTTTCTTTTCTCGAATAAAACTGCACTCAAAACCATATTCTCTTTTACTTTACTTTTTACTTCACAAATGTATTTCAATAACTTTTATACCAATCATTTTTCGCTTTCAATTTTCCATTGTAATCGCTATTATTCTCTGCATCATTAACCAGATCTTTTGTTACCAATCTACTATTTTACCTACTTTCTTTTGCAACTGTTTGTGACAAAACTCCAAATACATCGCAAAAATCAATTTCAACGGTATTTGCATTTTTCTCATTGATTAGTGACTGAAAATCACAAATAAATTGAGGATTTGAGAGCAAATCGACAGAAAAGACAATTATATAAAAGAAAGAATTTTTTTTATCAATTCTTAAATCAAAATACTTTTTACATTTAAAAATGAGCGATGTTTTTTTTAATATTTTTAAAAATAATAATAAGACAATGTATAACTTGTTTATTTTTAATAACTTTACAACTTAACTGAATAATACCAAACGATTATTAATATTATTCAATTATATTATTAAATTGTATTTATTATATTAAATAAACTTTCTATTTAAGTGTTATGATTTAAATACAGTTTTTAAGACAACAATTTAAAACGTATAATCAATAAGTGGATAAAGACTTGAATAAAAAAGATTGAGTTGGCGTCAAAAGTTGTGCGAAGAGAGTGCAGGCATGCCGGGGCAGAGAGCCCAGGCAGATGAGGCATGAGCTGAATCGGCGGAATTAGCTATGCGTTTGAGGCGAGCGTCGGGTAGTATCTGTAAACACGGATTACATATTGACTTTTATTGTTTCCATTTCGGTCGACAGCAATCACAGCAATCAATGCTGAGATCAAAGATTGTATTTATGTCTCATTAACTCGAATTAATCTTCATATTCGAGTTGAGAATACTTTGTTGTGATTCGAGATTTTTCTCAATTTTGTGATCAAATTTCGAAACAATGCCATTCATTGAAGTCTTCGGAGGCATTGATTGCGTTAATTGTGATCTTTATGTGAGAATAGAATCGAAACAACAATAGCGATGGAAAGGCATTCAATAGAAAGAAAAATCAATTTTCTTATCTCGACTTCAATCGTAAAAACATTTTATAAAGATTTGTATGTATTCTATGTGTTCGCTGACAATGATTGCATCAATAAATGGTTTCATTCGGTTTCGATAGAAGCTATTGTCGAACAAACAAATCATTTCTTCCCATTGTCTCTCTCATCAGTTAAACTATTTTTTGAAATCAAAGTCACATTTTCTATAAAACTAATTATATATTTTTTAATCGAATCAAAATTAAAACTTGACACAATGCAAACTCTATTATGTCAAGTAAAATTTTTTAAAAGTGTGGTTATATAAAAGCGGCATGGCGAAAAAGGTTGATGTTTTTAAGTTTATCTTCAAAATTTCAGTTTTTAATTCTTTATTTAATTTTTACCATGAACATTTTAAATACAAACTTGTCTAGGCACATTTTTTGTCGTTGTAAATCTTGCTTTATTGTAAAGTTTTGACAATTCAAATTATAAAAAATATATTGTAAATATTTTTGAATAATAATTTATGCTAGCTTATTGTTAATAAATTAAACAATTAAGGTAAAAGTTTTCTTAAGAAGCAGTAGTCAACTTAGTTAAGAGAATTGTGCAAGCACATTTATAAAACTCAAGGCGGAGACGTGTATTCAAATTTTGACAATAGACAGGATTTTAGGATTACCTTTCAAGATAAATTGATAGATATGTAATATGCTCAATTTATATAGAGTTTCAATACATCTTCAAACTTTTTATTTGATGCACTAAAATAAGTTTGCTAGTTTACTTTGAGTGCTTTGTTTAGGTACCCGTATTGTGTTATGCAGTATAATGAATTAGTTTATTATTTAACAAATAATATCTTACAATAATTTGAAGAATCAACTATTGACATTACTAATTTTAAATTGATCGATTAAAACTATTTATATTTATTAGTTAATATATTATTACTATTAGTTTAGAGAGCGTGTAATTTTATAATCTCTCCCTACATAATTGGATAGTAAACTTTACATTAATTAATTTTTAAGCACTAACTATAAACTTGTTATTATCAAAGTGTAGAAAATGCGAAATAATTTAAAAGCAATTTAATGATTACGAAGCTCTGAGACATTGATGTGATTTATACTACGATTAGATACCGTATGAGTCAATTAGTAAGAGTCTGCTTCTCTTGTTCTAAAATATTAGCGATAATAAACACATTTTATGACTACATTATTAAATGAAAGACTAGTATTGTTTGTTAAGTCGATGTGAGAAACACAGCAACCCTTTCGAGTCGTTTAGAGCTTCAACTCTCGGGAAAGCATTTATAGATATATAAAAATATTCAAACATTAAACGCAAACCTTTTTGCGGATAAGTGAACAGCAATTGATGTGTAAAGCCTTGCACTCAGAGTTTGAGCCCAAATGCGTTGCCAACTCATGGACTAACTGAGACATAGATGCTGTGCATAAGTTGGTTATACAAAGTGAGACCAAAACAGATTAATGTCATCATCTGATAGGAAATAATGGATCATATGTTAGACATTTGTTCCATTCGTTCGACTCGTTTGCTGCGAATCACTTCAGTTCTCGTTATAGCCCACAAAAGCCGACTCTTTGTCTTAAAAACCCAAAAACAAATGTTTCGCTTATGAAATGAGAATTTAATTTCTATTCAATTAATTGATTTTTGTATTATCGCCAATCTGTGCGTCTATTCAAACATATGTGTTGTTTCACATATTATTAAGTGATCTCTGATTGCAATGATTTTCCGATCGTTTGGCCGAAAACTTATTCCCAACTCGAGGTGCGATTCATTTCCATTATTCCCAATTGTATGTGAGTTTGATATCGAGACAAACACTTTGATCAATGATATCATACTCTTTATGGCAATTACTTACTCTTACTCTTACTCTTGCGCTACAGCTGTGGGAAGAGTCGCTCAAACTATTTACTCGAAACGGAAACATAAACTTAATTCGACTTTTCACACAACTCTAAACCCGAATTTCACTACTTTTTAATGCATTTTTAAAATTAACTTTAATGTATTATAAATTAATGTACATTTTAATTTTGAAAAATGTACTAGAGTAAAATTCGAGTTAGTAGCTAGCTATCTCGAACTAAATCGGAGAAACTATTTTGGAATGTGCAATTTTTCAATGAAATATTTGCAACTCATCTGCAATAGTGAGACAATGACATCACACGCCTTAGTCATGAGATGAAAAATTTTCACAATTAGTAAGATTTGAGGAAATGCTTGCATTCATTCGACTACTGAATCATTCGATTTGGTAGTGAAGTGAAGGCATATATTCCGCGCCCCTACTAGTGCAGAGCAGAGCTAGTGCTGTGCTATTGCTGTACCAGTGCTGCCTACCAGAGAGGCTGCCTGTTTGGCATCGTCGGGCCTCTTATGAATTGGCACAATGTTTGTCATCAAAATGATTGCGAGAAACGCTTTAATCCTTTGCCAATGGCACTGATCCCTGGCCTAACCCTTAATGATTCTTTCGCGAACTGTCATTATATTCAAGCGAATCAAATAAAATGCATTTCGCGAGTGTGTGAGTGTATGAGCGCCCGAACGTCGACGAGAGACGCGAAGGCATAGCTGCTATAGAATGAGAAATTTCGCATCACTTCAAGTCGTGGGCTTTTCACTGCTAAATAAGCGCTTTTTCTCTACACAACGCTATTTGTTCGCATCCATAGAATCACTTTTTCTATTTGTATTTTTATTCAAATCAAATAAGTTTTAAATAATTATTTTGTCGAATATAAAGGAAAGCATTTGTCCGCAAAAATACAATAATGTGTTGCTATGACGAAACGCAGAGCTCACCACAAAATCGCTTTTCAAGTGTGCGTTAAAGTGCTCGCAAACTACACATCACTTGTGCCCTAACACTGCGCTAACACTGCGTTCGCTCTGCTCTGACATCGCTGTCGAATACACGGCTTACTCGCGATTCTCTGTTTGTCGACACGAAATGAGTGCAAATGAGACTCTTTTTATGTTTCATAAAATGACAAAATCTTATTGATCACAAAGACTAAGATTTGTTTTATAGATTTAAAAATCTAAATTGTCTGTTCATAATTATTCTCAAATCTCAGTATTATTCTTGACTCAAACTAACTTAGAATTGCATAAATTTAGATTATTTGTCGTCACAATTTATATATCTTGCTCACTATTTTATAATGGATTTTTGGATTTTTTCAACAAGCTTTTTGTTTGTTTAACCAGATATAAAAGAATTAATTTATAGCTCACTCAATTTGTAATTTAAGATTTTAAGCAGTACTAGCAAATTATTTAAAAAGCCGACTGATCTAGATCAAAAGCAACATATAAATTTTTTAGCATTATAAAAAATTGGATAACTAAATTAACAAACAGAATAACTATGCTCAGTTGTTTAATAATGCCAAGTGAAAGAATTTTTGAGTAAAATTCAACTTAAGAGTACATATTAATCTACCTTGCTATGCTCTAGTTTTTTCTATCTTCGAAGTATTTGAACACTTGAGTCACTTCGAGTAAAACGCTGTCCAGAATCTGAGCTTAAATTTTGAATAGAATACAAACAAATTTTTGCTTTGAAATGAAATATATTATTAAACTATGCATTGAAATGTTGTATACGATTTCGTATTATATAAGCTGTTGGAGTGAAAAGAGTATATGAATAGCGGGTATTGAAAGGCCGGTGCAATAACAGTGACTTAAGTATATTTCAATTTTTTCATAAAAGATTTAAAGATTGTCGCAATTGATCTGTCGATTGCATTTGATGGAAGACTGCGTCGAATTGAAATCCAAATGATTGGACAATCGAAGCGCGATAACAATGTTTGCACAATACCAGTCCCAATACAATCCCGAATACAGCGATGCTCTAACATACACACACATGCACATAATATAGCCTTGCTACACCAACTTAGCACAGCATCGCTACACAGCATCGCTACACAGCATAGCATTAGAATCTAGTAGCGCATTCAATAGTTCTAGCATGATAGTATTATACCGTGTCTACAATACTATATGTATTGGTGTCTCTCTCTTAGAGCTGGACATTGAGAGAAAAAATTCAATAGAATCGCCAACTTATTGGAAAAGGCGTTAGAACTTAGGAATTATATTGCATCACATCTAACACATTCAGCACATCAACAAAGAACTCCAGCGCCAACACTACAACACTAGGCCTTCATATCTCCAATTGCAAAGACGTCGGTGCTGCAAATCCCTGGGCGACACTATATATCTATCTATATTGTATTATGTATTATATTAGGTCTCAATTGTGACACCAATTCGTTCCAAAAATACAATCGACTCTAACATTCAGTTCTGCAGTTCTGTAACACTAAACCCATAGCAGAACATCAATTCAATCTCTTTATTGTTTATAAGATTACTTAAACTAAATATAAAGCTTTACTCCAATCTCTCTCTCTCTCTCTCTCTCTCTCTCTCTCTCTCTCTCTCTCTCTCTCTCTCTCTCTCTCTCTCTCAAAAGTTTTAATCTTCTACTTATTGGTTATTTTTTACATTTAATACAAATTAATTTTTGGCATATATTTTAGAAACTACGAAAAACTAAAGTATCATGTTCTAGAATTCACTATGAGTTGGTATACGGTGCGGGTATAACGTGCACAAATTTTACAATTTTTATAATAATAACATTTTAGTTTAGCAATGAGCTTTTATATTAATTTAATGTTATAGCAACATAATTCTGAAACTTATATGATACTTCTGGTTTTAAAATTAATATCCAAAAAAGTTTCGAAAGTTGTACATTGTTGTTAAGTGTCATTTACGGGGCAATACATCATTCTACCACTCGATAAAATTTAATGTATTCATGCCAAAATTATATATTTTAATATTAATTCAAACTATATTAAAATTTAACTCATTTATTTATGACATAAATTAGCAAGAATAAAATTGATTAGTAATAAATGTTGTTTTGAATTTTGACAAAAAGGCAAAATCAAATGAACTATATTTATCTTTTCTTATAATTTAATTATTATTCACTATTTGTTTGATGCGAATACTTAAAAGTTTATGCAATGAACTAAAGTTTTTATTGTATGGCAATTGTTGTTCGAATCCTTTCATAATTAATGTTTGACTTAATTTAAATTTTTATAATTAGATGATTTGAAAACCATTCAAATTTTTATTTTATTTTATAATTACTGCAAATCAAATAATTAGATTATTAATTATTGAATAGACGTTTTAAAATTACGCTCTTATTCGATCAAAAATATAAAACAAAAGTTGTATTAATTAAACCAGGCAATAAAGAAAAGAATTGAAAATAGAAATAATTTGATATATTATTAAAAGCAATAGAAACGGGAATTAAAAGCATAAGTTTAGCGACAAAGTGATCGAAACTAAAACTAAACAAAACTAAAGTAAAACTTTGGTAGAGATTAATCGGAAAGCGGAGAGAGAATAGCAATTCGTTCTGTTTTTTGTTGGTTTTGTCAAAATTCATAGAAAGAGAGATCAATAAAAAGTGAGTTTTAGTTCTCGATATTTGTATTAATAGCCGGTGCATAAGGCCGGGCATTATTTCATCATAATCATCAATATAATACTCGGTCGGCAGCGCAGGCCAAACAGTGCAATAGTGCAAAGATGTACTGTTCTCCAAATAACTGGCCATTAATATAAAATGGTTTTTGCTTTACCATGCTCTAATCCTGCTTTCACTTTCACTTAAACTCTCAGCGCTAACAGTCTAACAGTTAATACCTTCTCTTCTCTTCTTATTCTCTCCGGTTCTCCAGTTCTGCTCTTGTGCTCAGCTTTTGCGAAGAGAGCGAAAGCAGACGGAGAGCACCGGCAGAGAGCGCAGGGAGGGCAGGGGGAGAGCGCGGGAGAGATGTAGGAGAGAATTGTAGCGAATTAGCAGTTTTTACTTTGCTTTTTCAGTGCTGTACTGTATGTTTATGTCTTCGCCATACGATCACAACGTATTATCTTCTGTATTAGCGAATGCACAGTATGTGAGTGCATGTGTTGTACTGCAACAGCACTGTATGTGTTGTGTGCGCTGTGTATGGGTTGTGTGCTGTGTATGGGTTGTGTGCGCTGTGTATGGGTTGTGTGTATGTGTTTGCCGAAGAGTGATCTCAATTGGCATTTGTTTGAACTCTCTATTACTAGTTAAGTGCCACCAATACTAGTCATCACTCCATCACTCCTCTCCGCATCTCCAATATATAGCGCTGTAGAGAATGTTTGGCCAAAATCGACTCAAATTTGAGCAAATTTTCGCTATAAATAAAAAACTTACTTTTCTTTATTAAATTTAATTAAACATTTCAATTGAGAAACTATTTCTCGGAATTAGAATTCGTTTGAGTCAAACAAATTGAGTCTAAAAACAGATTTGAATGATAAAAGAATTTGAGCCCACATTACAATCGTTAGGCAATTATCTGAGTCACTGATAGAAAACAGTAATTTTTGGCTTTGACTTAGCGTTCAATTTACTATTTTTATGAATAGAAAAACGGAGAAAAACAAGTTTAATTTTAAAAAGAATACAAAGATTGGTACACTCGGGTAGACGTTAGGAGAAGAATAGCAATCATTTGTCAATTTATTCTTATTATGATTAACGCCATTATTAGCTGTGCTTTCGCTGGCATTAGCTCTCGCTGTGGCTCTCGAGTAGAGCTCAATATTTAATGAACTCTTATTGTCGTCGAATGCAGTTTAGTCGTCGAACTCGACTACTCGAGCCATACATTGTCCTCTCATTTAGACTTCTATTATCCTATTCGACGACTATCTCTTCGAGCCCTCACCCACACTCCTCACACTCCTCACACTCCTCACACTCCTCACACTCCTCACACTCCTCACACTCGCACACTAGCACAGGCATCACACACACACAGGCACAGCATCGCAAGCGTCGTACGCTAGTGTTGTGATATGCCTGGCCGGCCGGTTAGCACTTATTGTGAGACTTTGATGTCTTGGTTGGCGAGTCTCGCTCGCAATCTATCGGTTATCCAAATCTTTACACAACATATATAACATACAGAGTGTATAACACATGACATCCGCCCTAATGAGGAACAAAACCAAAAGGCAGGCGAAAAAAGTTAAGCTAATCATTAGACTCTACAGTGGTTTTAGTTGTAATTACTCTGCATTGCAGACAACGTCCAAAAACGAACGCAAACTAACGCTACAATTGTTTGTTGCCTTCATTAAGATTGAGAATTCGAGAGAACTCGAGAACTAGAGCTCATATTTACTCTAAGAGCCTCACAATGCTCTCCCGGAAAATAAATCATTCGTTTGTCTCTAATTAAACCTCTTATCCGATCCTCATTGCCATCACTGCCATCACTGCCGGCACTGCATCGCCCAGTCATACCACTCATACCACTCTTACCACTCTTACCACTCTTACCACTCGACTCCAGAAGTGATTCCAAGTTTTCTTAAAACTCAAATTCAATTAATTAAAAGTTAATTATATGAAAATAAAAGATTTTATTCTAAAATCTGTGTGAATTGATTGCTTATTCGAATGAATAATAAGCCACTATTTTCACCAAACAATTCAACGGCTTGTTATGTACGGCAAAGTAGGTGTAGACGAGAGGTTTGACGACAAAAGTTCTAATAAATGGCCCATTGTATACATCTGACGAATTTTACATGGTTAACTCGGCTAACAGGCCTTTTAGCTAACAGCAAAGGATGGGTTCTCTCTTCCCTTTTTAGATATAATTAGAATGTAAGTCAAATTTGACAAAAATTACTTAAGTCTAACCAAACGACAAAATTGTTGTCTCAATAAGAAACTCAATTGAAAACGAAATCTATTTTCTCTTTCTTTAAAACTTTATAAATATATAATATTATTCTGAGTAAATCTTTTAATCAAATGAATTTTGAAGAAATTGTGCATCATATTGTGCACAATTTCCCTGCATTTCATTGGGCAAGATGATTTTTTATCCATAAAAATTATTTTTAATTATTCAGTTAATTATTGTCTATAATAATGTTTATGGTCACTTTAAAAAATAGGAGTGTAACTATTGTATTAAAGCAAATTTTTATAATTGAATAACCTAAAAAACTATTCGGCAGCTGGCAATTTAGCATGTTGTCCATGCCCATGCTTCACAATTAAAGTGTTAAAATAAATTCAGTTTTGTACTCATTTTCATGCGTTTCATAATACCTGTACAAAGTTTTACAGCATGTTATATTTTGTTTACAATTTACAGTAAAATTAATTTGTATTTATTAAAATTTTAACAAATTAACATGATTCTAAAGCAGTAATTTGTTGAATTTGTTTTTTAAATAGATACTTTTTCTACTAATAACTCCACTATAGTACAGTACTTTAAAAAATTAAATATTAGTTTTAAAACAATTACAATCCGGGACTTAATTTTGAAGTATAAATGACTGTAAAAATCAAGAATAAAATTCTAAACTTAAAAAACCAATAAATTAGGAAAAGAGCGTTCGTTAGGAACGCAACGCCAGTCTTGAGTTCAAATATGTTCTGAATTATGGAAATAGCAAATCGACTACAACTGAAACGTTTGAAAAACATTTTACGACTTTTAAAAGTTTTCATAAATATTTAATAATATTTACAGCGTTTCGGTTGAGTCATGAGAAAGGGTCTGAAGAATGTTAGGATCTGCCTGTGCTAGAGCTGCCTGTGCTAGAGCTGCCTGTGCTAGAGCTGCCTGCGCTAGAGCCTGCCTGTGCCTGGAAGTCGATTGCATGTGTGTATGTGTTTATGTGTAACTATCATAATAGAGGCACTTATTCATTGTTTTTCAGTTTAAAACTATTTTGCATTTTTCGCGATTATACTGTATATACAGTACTCTAAGTCTCGTAACAAAAGGATTCCAATGAATTCCAAGGACGGAGTGAACAGTTTTGTTTGGATTGTTCGGATTGTTATGTGTCTGTAGCAGCACCAGCACCAGCAGCGGCACAGCCAACGAGCAAACTATTTCAAAAACTAACTTAACTTTAAATACAATAAATGCCGAAAAACACTAACACTATTGCAAACTATTTCTCTCTCTCTCGACGCTCCCTCTGCGCTCTCTCTCCCATCCCGACTGCACAGTGCACTGCAAACGCATTGTCTTTTTGCTGTTTATTGTTCGGTTGCACTGCTTTTGCTCAGCTTTTCACGAGAAAAGTGTTACACATTATATAATTATAGTCATAATTAATCTTTTCTTTTAGTTTCTCCTCTTTTCTCCACTGTATTACTGTATTTCTCTCAACGTTTTTGTTTTCCCGAATTGAGTTCATCACTGATTCGCAACAAAATAAACTAAAGCTGTCTATCATGTGAGTAGATATGCAATCAAATTGACTCAATAATTGAATTTATTTCAAAAATACACTTTTATATTACGTTAATATAATAGCGTTTTATTGCCTTTTTTAATATATAGATCATTGCTTTGTGTTACTAATAATCGCCTGAATTTACAAATAAATAAATTTTGTTCTAAATTTTAATTTCTAATTAATATTAAACTATTTTAATCGTACAAATCTTTTTTGTTTTAACTTTGTTTGATATAAAAGATATTACAATAAACAAAGTTTGCTCAATTGATAACATGCTACTAATGCGGTAATGTGATTTAAAATGATAAAATTTGTTATCTAAGGAAATTGTGTATTATTTATAATTTACTAATTCAATTATAAATCACAGTTTTTTGATAATCACAGTATTTAATAATTACAAAAATAAACTAATTATAATCAGGTTAAGCTATTAACATCAGATATGTTGTACATTAGTTACATCCAATTTAAAGTTTAAATTTTAAACTATGCTTTGCATATTAATAAATGTCTAAGTTATAGTTTAAACTAAATTATAAATTCAAATTAACTTAGTTTATACCAATTTAAGTTTACTTATTTTAAACAGTGTTACAGCTTGGAGATTTTAACAGGTTTTTTTGTCAATACATTTATGTGAGAATATAGAAAATCATTGAAAATTTTTGAAAAATTAAGAAATTTATTCTACTCCCATGTCTCTTGCTAATTTCTTTAAAGCATGTTAATTAACTTTTACAAACTAGAATCTGTGTTAACTTTAGTTTTTAAAACTATTGAAATTTGAAATTATTATTGAAAGCTATTGTAACGCATTTGTTCTCATTTATGACAATAGTCTCAGAAAGGATTTATACGAAATAGTATTAAAATACAGTAAATATAGAATTTGGGTTAAAATTTATCATATCTTTTGTTGAATAAATTCTTGTTTTTAGTTCTGGACAAGAAATTGTTTACTCATTTTTTAAGAACTTTTTTATTTAAAAACTAATTTATAGTAACTACTGTAAATGAATATGTTTGTGTATATACTGTATACTGTATAAAAATCCTTTACATTACAGTACTTTAATTTTCAGTAACTTGTCTAAATCTTAAAAGCATTAATCTAATCCAGTACTATTTAAACATAAAAAAATCAATATTAAATATTAAGAATGCATTATTTAAAAAAATTTACAGTTTGACTAACTAGACTAAGTCACATATTTCATTTTCTAAAATTTATATACTTTTATAGTTGATATTCTCGTATAAAAATAGTTATCAAGATATACATAATAATATTAAATTATGTTCATTTGCTTAATTATACTGAACTTATTAATCATTGTTAAAATTAATTTTGGTCGTATCTTAATTATAATTAACTTTCATTCCATATAATTCTATTTTTTAATACAAATTATTATTGAGAAAGCAATCTGAATAAATAATATTATATAATTATCGACTTATTAATGTTTACTATTCACTAAAACAAGTTGTTTTTTAAAATGGGGTTCAAATTTTAATAGCTATCGTATTTTTGAATTAACGCAGTTATTAAACAATTAGAAAAAACATAGCTGTAGTTCAGAAAAGTATATTTTAAGATGTATAGTCAAATATTTTCATTGCCCATTTTTTAAAACTTGACTTATTATTTTATTAGATTGGCTTAAATTTACCACGCCCCTAAATTAATAACTTTTATATAATTAATTGTGTAAGTTAATTTAGATCAGCCTTATGGGATCTGTACAACAAATATTAATACATAAGCTAACAAAGTTTAATTGCAATTTTACCGTAATAAGAATAGTTATATTATTTGAAAAACTATTTAATTTTTTTGACAAATATGTTGAAAAGTATAAATCTTAATTACGTTGAATATAGATATAGATGTATAAAATACTTATCGATTACTATAAATATTATACACTGTTTACCTAATGCTTCACTAAAAGCATAAGCCATTAAAAAGTGCTGTGTTTTTGATATTGCACTCAAAGTAAACCAAAACTATCGGAAATTCAATTGACTTTTGAGCTGTTGTTCGATAAATCAATAATAGAAATCGAAATTTCAACTGTATTTAAGTCTTTTATATATATTCTTATTAAGCAAATCGTTTAATTAATCTTGCTATTTTAGGCCAAATTTTTTTTATTGTTTAAGAAACATTGTGACATGTTTCTAATTTAATCTTTATAATCAAATGATAAATCACGTATAATATTTCAATATATCAATATATCTCAATGAATGATAAATTAGATAGCAAGTGAAATTTTGCTAAAATGTATTTTTATTTTTTATCAAGCTATTTTATTTTGCAAACAGTTTATTTTAATCTTCTAAAAGTTTATTAAATTTTTTTAATATTTAAAAATTATAGCGTTTTATATTTTTACAATAAAATAAAATATATATTTATTAATCAATAAACAAGTAAACAATAATTTAAAAATTGTATAGAAACTAAAATATTACTCAGAATAGGAGAAACTTACAGAAAAGCAGATTTAGATTACATTTATATTGTAAAGTATTCATGTTTTCAGGCTATTCAATGACTGCAACTTAAGATGTGTTCTAAAGTAGATAAGATAACAATCATAATTAATTATTTTGTGTGAATTATTAATTCTTATTAAATGTAATTTAGATATATACCTGCTAAAGTATAACTAGCCTGGTGGTCCAACTTTTATACAGTGTGTCAAAAATGTCAATCTATAAAATAGGCGCAAAACTGCACACAATCTCTAACTCTCGTCGATTGCTTCGAATTTCTATAATGTCTTTCTGATAGTAATGTTTCAAATCAACAAAAACAGTGTAAAGACTGGAAGTTCTCGTGTTTTCTAATCGTGACATAAGTCTTATCGAATCAATTCAACAACAAATATGTTTATTATTGTAGTGATTATCCGCCGTTAGACTCGCAGTGCATAAAAGTTTATACAGTATTTGGCGTTTGTTTTAATACTAATACTCTTTTTTGTCGAAATCCTCACACAATAAATCTGTTCGTCTGAATGGGTATCGGAGCCGGCGATCGGCGGCGAGGCTGCGCTCAGACTCCGATTGCGCCAAAACTTTTCTCATTGGTTTCGATTGTCATTTTGGGCAGAGTTTGCCATCAATTC
The DNA here is from genome assembly GCA_034697605.1 of Metabelba pulverosa. NCBI lineage: Eukaryota > Metazoa > Arthropoda > Arachnida > Sarcoptiformes > Damaeidae > Metabelba > Metabelba pulverosa. The sequence continues at coordinate 49,356 of JAQIXC010000075.1, forward strand.
TCTTCTCCTTCTCTTCTCTTCGTTTATCTTCAGGTTTTGTCGCATTATTTCTCGTAAATACGTCTAAAGTCTGCGACACTTTCCGATCGCAAAAGCAGTCAACACGTTGTCACTTGTGGAGTCGCGGCACTCATTTACCTACAAATTCACACATTCTATACCTTAATTGTTGGTTCACCTAGATACTATACCTATGATAGTCGAGTTTCAGTCTATGCTCACTTTTAATTCTGTTTCTACTCTTCTTATTTGCCAACATGATCTTTCTCGACAAAACGTAAGTTTCAAACAGTTCCAAAATTTATTTTTCTAAAAGTGTAGATTATTATTTTATATTAATGGGTTATTTATCTTTACATTTTAAAATTAAACACTACTATTAAAAGAATCAATAATTCTCAAACACTACTATTTAAATATTTTCGTATATAAGTTGTACATTCGATTTTTTTGTACTTGTGATAAAATGTATATAAGCGACACTAAATATTTCTGAATTTAAAACTTTTTAAAATTATAACTAAAAATTATAATTAAAAATTATGCTAGTTATAAAAAAGATGATTGAAATTACTGCTTAAATTTAAAATGTTATTGAAAATGATTAAAATTTTGTTTTGCATCTTGTTACATTTAAATAAAGCAGCTATGCTGGTAGAAATAAGCGTCAGTACCCTATACTCCATAAGTCAAAAGACCTTGTATAACCCTGATGATATGGTGTATTAATACTTGTTATAACTTCTAAGTTATAATTTACATTGTTTGATTATAAGGATATCTGGTTTGAGAGCGAATCGTTGGTAAAAAGAACTATTGTTTTAGTAAAAAGTAGAATAGTTTCGATGTGTGTAAGTCATGCAAACCTTGTTGTACAGCAAGTAATGCAATGCTTCCGGAATAGGCAGTAAGACGTCTAGCCTTCAAACGTCTAGAGATTTGCTTTTTTCAAAATAAAATTATTGCTTGCTATTCTTTTAAGTTATATTAGTTTACATTCAAACTTGAAAATAAACTTAAACTTAGCATGAATTTATCATTTTTATGATTTTATCTTTAAGATTGTTTTCGTATCTTTTATTGTTTGGCATTTATTTTTGCATTAATTGTTAGTTTTGTTAATCTCTTATCAAATGATCAATGCTTTTTATGATTAAACTACTAGCAAGTTCTATTGAATTATTTAATAAATTCCAATTTTATACTTAAGAAAAATGATTTTTTGAGCAAACAATTAAAAACAAAATATTTGAAAGCTCATTTGATTGAGTATATATTTGGGTAAAATTTCTGATTGTTTCACAACACCCACTATACGAGACAATAAGTATAGTCTTAATGACATACAGTTTTGTTTCATTATTATCCGTATTATACACTTTTCAAACAATCATCATGGTGAAATGATGCATTTTCGAAATGGCAATTTAATGCTTAAAATTTGTTCAAACATGCCAAGCGCCTTCTTGCTACGTCATTATTTTAAACTAACAATGTAAAATAATTAATATTTTGTTTAAATTAATTATACATACTAAAGTTCTAATTTAAGATTAATTAAAATAAAAAATTCTTACATTTCAGATTTTTTGATAGCATACTAGATACGTATTACTAAAAACAAAACGCAATTAGCATTGTTTGAAAGTCTTATGTCAAACATTAACTTATTTACGTCGCATTAATTTTTGTGCAACAAGATCAATTATTGTTCCACAAAAATAGAATTAGACTTTGATTTTAATATCTTGTAATTAAATCAAAATATAAAAATCTTAAGTAAATAATAAAGCGATTAGTTTTTAGTTATTATTTAATATAACTTTAAAAGTATACTATAAAAAGAAAACAAATAGCATTGAATGCAAAAAATGCGAATAAAATCAATTTTAAGTTTCTGATATTTAAAAAAATCTCAATTTTTATCTGATTGATTTGATTTTGTTTCAAAATTTACCCTAATTCTAAAGTTTTTACTGTAATTAGCAATCTATTCTGCTAATCTTTATTTGAAGAAAAACAAACAAAAAAATCGAATTTAATTTAAAAAATTTATTTTATTATTAGATAATAAACTCAATAATAAGAAACGAAATTAATTTATTCAAAACTTTTGAAAACACCGGCACTCGAACGGCTGAGTTCGGCGAAAGAGATAGTACTGTAAACACGACTTTCAAGCCTTGAAGCGAAAAACCACAGAATTTGCCACAAATTAAATATGCATTAAGTCGTAAAAGAGTAGATAGACTGCCGGAGCGGAGGGAGGGGACGGCGAGGGAGGGGAGAGGGAGAGGAGAGTATACCAGTATTACTGTTAGTTTTAGGAGTAGTTGTTCAATACATTATTTATATACAGTATTACTTTCACTATTGTTTAAATCTTGATTTATTCAAATTGATTTTGGCGTCAAAACTGTCGACTCTATTGTATCGCTTTGAAGGCTACGACAGATTACCTGTTCATACGATTTGTAGTTTTTGTTTTGTTTTTCTTCTCATTTCGATTGTTTCATAAGTTTTTTGCATTCCTTGTAATAACAAAAACGCCTAAATATCTTCGCTTTAAAAGCCTATTGTTCTTTCATTCATTTATTTTATGATTATTTCCTTCGATTGCAAAAATAGCAAAATTCACTAAAGATTATAATATCTTATCGTTTGCTTTCCTTTGTTTAGACTATTCTCTAAAATTCCTACTTGCCAGTCACCAAACACATGAAACAAAATTTTGCGTATTGTTAGAATTGAAATTTGGTTTTATTTCTGAAGCGGTTTTACAAAATATTTGCTAATTTTCAGATTTTTAATAATAACTTCGAATTAAGTGTACATTGATTGACTGGCATTGATTGGCAATTCTTATACAGTATATTTTACAATGTATTATTGTTCAAAAAATCATAGAACAGTCTGCTTCGAATATATGAAAGGTAACATTTTTAATTAATGTTTGCTTTTATTTTTTAATTATATTCTAATTAACAAAATATTTAAATATATTTTTTGCTAATTATTACATTATAGTTTAGAAATTGATTAACTAACTTATGAAATTTATACAATACAAAGCTAGATTAATGATTTATGCTTAAAAATATGTAACTAAATTGTTTTTGACATGTTATACTATCACCTAATTAATTAATTATAATTATAAAAGGTTGCTACATGTTTATTTATTTATTCTAAATAAACAAATTAAGAGTATTAAAACTGTATAATGACGATATTTTTATCTAACTTGCTTTTTTATATCGGCAAATTTTAGAATGCACAGTATGAACAAATAAATTCTTAAAATTGAGCCACTCCTGTTATTTGCATATTTTGATCATGTTTTATTTATAAAACAAATGATAATTGTATAAATTACATCTACATTAAACTTTCTAAGAATTACTAATCAATAATTTATTATGTTATATTGTTTCACTAATTACAGTAGTATTGAATAGGTTTTACGTGTTATTCTAATTAAAAAATTTGCATAATTTTAGACTTGTTTTTGAAATGGCAAGTCAGATTTTAAAAAGAAAGGTCTATAAATATTTGTTTAAGATTACTTTATCTTCTTATTAGATTATTTTCATCATAAAATAAAGGAATTTTTTAAATCCATGCAATAAAATTAATCATAAACGAGGAAAATTTTAATGCTAAATTTTGCATTGGATTTTTATTAAATAACATCTGGTTGCTCAAATTTCTTAAATAGGTTTAAAATGAGTTTTTATAACTCAATTAAACATTCTGTCCGTTAAATGCTAAATTCGACATTAATTAAATTTAATTATACCATTAGTGAATTTAAACTCTTCTATAATCTATCAAAATTTAATCTATACAGAATCAATGCAAAAGTTTTTAACCTTTTGTTAAGCTATATAGAATAATTTATTTTTGTTTCTTAACAAATATTTAAGTTTATAAAAAGAGCCTTTAATCTATATAGATATAAATTTGATTTCAAAAGAATTGAAAATATCTACAATAAAAACTCAATTAATTCAAACATTTTTAAGGTTTTCTTTTGAGATTCCGAAATAATTTCGACTAATTTCGAACTGAAATTTATTTTCAGTTATCTTTAGTTCAATATAATTCGAGTTAACAGTAAACAACTGAATGTACAGTACATTCGAATGACATGTTCTATGTATTTGTGGTGAGATATACAAAGAGTGGGCAAATATTATCCTATCCATTGTCCTCTTAATTATACTAATAAAAGACTTTTAGACAATAATAACGGTTTGTTGAAAAGGTGAAGATAATGCGCTACTCGGCTCTCATTTGCATATTTCTGTTTGATCAATTCCTTTTGTCATCTCTCTCTCTCTCTCTCTCTCTCTCTCTCTCTCTCTCTCTCTCTCTCTCTC
>JAQIXC010000076.1:0-52741 GCA_034697605.1 Metabelba pulverosa
CGACAATACCTGAACCCGAATGAGTCGATTGGCGTTATGTCCCCTAACGTTGCAGTTGAGGAGAGGGGTGTCGGGAGGCGTTCCGCACTCACTCGGAGGGTTGGCGGGCGGCGGCGGAATCAGTTCATTCCAGTTGACTATCGGTGCTTTCGGGCCCTGACTTCCGGCGCTGCCATTCATGGCGTGCATAGGATTCGGTCGAAACGAGTTGTTGTGTTGTCTTTGTTTATGTCCTTTAGGTTTGCGAACAGGCATTCCGTACTCATCGGTCGTATAAGAGCCGGAATCGCTGGGACTCTTCACCTGCTGTTCGCTGAGGAGGTGTTCCATCGCCCCGTCGTCGTTGAAGTCGAATGTCATCGGCTTTTCCGACTTCCGACTCCCCATCTCCTCAGAGCCGCTGCTCTTGTGCTCTCTCACCGACCCGTGTTTGGACTGCGAGACGGCGTTAATCAAAGTGGTGGTCGCGTACGGCGCCGGCACTGACGACGGATAGCCCGACTCCTTCTTGTAGAACGTCGACAGGTTGTGAGTGTCGACCTCCGCATAGTCGGGAGCGTTGCCTACACTGCAGTAGTCGGCGACGAAAGCACTGGAATAGCCGTTTGTGCCGTCATTTGGGCCGCAATTGTTCATTAGTTTCGTCTGATTGTTGTCTTTGTCCGTCGGCCTCCAGCCCTGATTGATCCAAAGGGCTTCCCTCGCGTTCCCATTGAAACCTCCGCGTCCGACCTCCTCGGCCTTATGCAACGGCACCGTCAGGTGAGCACTGATCGCCTTTTTCCACGCAATCCGTCGCTTCATTATTATGACGATTGCAATGACGGACACAAAGACCACCAGAACTGTGACCAGAATTGCGTAAAACCAGGTCTGGTTCACGACTCCACCCAAGTATGTCGTGTCGAGTGAGTTGGCCGACGGGCCGTCGTCTTGCTTCGAGTACAACAGATTCGGGTCCATCCGTAGGGCTACGGGTGAGCTGAAGGGCCCGGAGCCTACGGTCGTGAAAGCGAGCGCCCGGACGCTATAGACGGCACCCGTAGTCAAGTTGTTGAGAGTAAACGAATTGGTGTTCGAGTCGACAGTAATGTTCGAATGCAGTGAAGAGGTGTTGCCGTGAATGTGGACGTTATAGCCCAACAGATTGCCGTTCCGGTGCTCGGGTGCCGGCGGCGACCACTCGATGGTAGCGGTGGTCAGATTCAGGACCCGAACGGTGAGGTTCTCGGGCGGAGCGGAGGGCACGTCCTCGTAGGTGATGACAGTGCGGGTGTTGGACGGCTTGCCCTCAACGTTCTTATAGTACGGAACGAGAAAGAACTCAAAGCGCGAGAACTTCTTCAGATCCGAGAGGACGTAAGAGGAGGCGCCGGCGTTGAGGACAGTCACCATATTGTACTTCTGGGCCGTCGGACCGCCACTCATGTCCCGATAGCGGATGTAAAAGCCTTCGACGAACTCCTGAGAGCCCTGAATGTCCCAAAAGAGTTTGACGGCCGTCGAGCTGATGGCGCGGACGTCCTTCAGTTCGATGGAACAGCTGCTGAGGCGGATGCGGGCCTCGTCGAGGTCGTACTCCGGCAGGTGGGCCGACGCGGCCGACGAGACGGTGCGGATCTCGTCGGACAGAGGACTGGGCGGACCCAAGCCGTGCGAGTTCTCCGACCGCACGAAGAAGACGTACCGCGAGTCGGGCTGCAGGTCGTGGACAGTGTAGATGTCACTCATGACCCGATGTGCGGCCACTTTCCACCCGGTCTGCAGTTCGGGACTGTAGTACTCGACGGTCGAGCCGATGAAGGGCGAGGATCCGGCCCTTCCGAGTCGGCGCCACATTATCGTAACCGTCGTTTCGGTCATATTCACGATCGACGGCTTCTGCGGCGGACCGGCGAAAGTGGACGGATCCGGCATTCGGTGGAACATAATGTTCGGATTGCGCGGCGACTCGACGGTCAACGACGCGCTCCACAACGTCTCTCCGCTTTCGCTCGACGCGACGCACGAGTAGATCCCGGAGTCGGCCTTTTGGAGGTCTGTTCCCAATGAAGACAATTTGATTAGTCGTTTGCGAATCAGATGTTAATTAATTGATTAATCGGTTTAACCGTAAATCCAATCACATGTTTGGCTCAATTTTTATGATATTTTTTGCACATAATTACTGAACAAAAAGCATAATAAAGTTAACTGTAAAACATATACAGTTTTCAACTGAATGACAGTTTCGCCAAAACATGTGTTTTCTTATGCACCGATTAATTGATCATGGTAAGTCTAATGATAATTATGGTAACCAGTGATCATACCGTCGATCTGGAGAGTGCCGGAGTCGAGTAACACGAATCTCGGGTCGTATAGCGGAACCGGCTTTCCGTTAAGCATCCACTTGACGGTAGGCGTCGGAGCGCCGACTGTCTCGCACGGAAGCATAGCGATGGTGTCCTGAGGCAGCGTCTGGTTCGCCGGACCCAAGCGGATGATCGGCGGCGGGACGTCCGCCACCGCACTGACGGTCAGATACGCCTTCGCCATCGACGAGCCGACGACCGACAGCGCCGAACACACGTAATAGCCTTTGTCTTCCTTCCGCACTCCCGAGATGGTGAGCGTCCCCTCGGCGGACACGGAGAAGCGGCCGTGCATCTTGCCCGGGAACATGAGCACCTGATTGCCCTCTCGCGTCCAGAACACCGTCGGCGGCGGGTTTCCGGTGGCCACGCAGTCCAGCTTTGCCACACTGTTGACCGGCACTCGTATGTCCTTCGGCTGCACCAGAAACGTCGGCCGCGCTGTGAATGAGACAATCGGTTAGAATAGGTGTCGGAAGGGATGGTCTCGACTGTACATACAGTGGACGATAAGCGTTGCCGAAGAGGTGATAGTCCCGACCGGGTTCTCCACTTCGCAGATATACACCTAAAACGACAATAGGTTTAGTAAAGAGCGCTTCCAATCGAAACTCGACAATAACCGACCCCTTCGTCAGCCGGCGTCACATGAATTATCTTCAGTGCCTTGTCTTCGAGTATTTGAGCCCTAAATGAGATTTGAATTTAAAATTTAGACAAATATTTCAGATAAAGAGCTGATCCAGTGCTGGTCCTACCGTCCAATAGGCATCTTCCCGTCCTGTCGGCGCCAAGTGATGGTAGGGGTGGGGTCGCCACCGACCTTGCAGTGGAACTCGACGTGATCGCTGGACAGTGCGGTCACATCCTCGGGTCCTCTTATGAAGAATGGTTTGACTAATGGCATGAAAAACAGCACTAATTAATGCCAACTCTTCGCCAACAGATGGACCGCCACTACAAACCCTGGACGTTGAGGACAGCCGGCGGTGATTCGCGAACTCCGACCAGATTTTCGGCGATACACTGATAGCGGCCCTCATCGCCCGGCCGGACCTCCGCGATCATGAGGTTACTGCCGGTGAGGCGGACGCGTCCGAAGCCGGTATTGATTTTCTCGCCGTTGCGTTTCCAGGAGATGAGTGGCTCCGGGAAGCCTCGCGGGGCCGCGCACTCCATGACCGCCGTCTCGCCGGCCGCCACCCGAACGTTCTTCGGCATCACTTTGAACTCATCCCTCAGTACTGTAAACACAAACAAAAAGTTTTTTTATTTATTTTGGAATTGAAATGCATTTCGAGTTCTATAGTAATGCATAAAAAAGCGATAATTTATTGAAATTCGCGTCTGATTTGTGTCAAAACCCAAAACACATTAAGTGCTCCGTTAGGCCCGGATTGGCTGCAAAAAGGTTTTGCCGAAAAATTCGCGATTTTTTTGTTTAAGGAAGTGATTAGTGATTATTATTTCTAATCCGAATTTAGCGAACTCTACCCCAAACCGGGTTAGTATACTCTGCACTCCCGGCGCAGCACTCACTGCCGTTCCGTAAACGCATTTTCGAGTTTTATGTGCGAATAGACGTCGAATCCGAAAAGGTATTCCTCTAATCAATAATTGTCTTAATGTATGGGAAGTCGGCTTTCGAGTGCATTCCCGCAGTTGTGCCTCTCGTCTCAGTCCCAAACATAGTCTCGGGTTTTAAGCAATCAATCAATTAATGCAATTCGCGATTCGAGTACTTTATGGCTCGAATCCAAACGAATCTCAAATCCATTTCAAACAACGATTTTAATTCTCTCTCTCTTTGCGCCGAATATTCAAAGCTTTGAATTTCGCTAAAACCACAACTATTTCACTTAAATTGCGAAAATATATATAAACTGTAGATTTACTGTATATTTATACCGTTTTTATTTCGGTTCACTTTTTTGGGTGATTTTCATTTAATACACACTTTTAGTCGACATTATCTCCGAATTATCTCTACTATTATCTCAAATATTATCTCTATTTGAGTCGAAATTTGTTATTCCGTTCGGTTCTGCCGGAAGAATGCGAATTGTGTTGAGTATGAAGTAGAAAATAGCAAGTATAAATTGTATAAATATTTTCAAACCAATTTCGACGATTTTATCCGCAAAAACAAAATGTATAAAAAGTGCATTTCTCTCGCAAACGATAATAGTCTTCAATCAATTTGATTAATACGAGAAAATAGTAGAATAATAATCAATCGGTTATTAAACCAATTTTATGCTGCAATTTATTTGTGCGTCCGAACAAAATATATACAGTGTATACATCGGAACTAAACAACTGATTATTATTCATGAAAGTGTGTGCGATATTAAAGTGAACTTGGTAATAATGTATCGCAAAATGTGTGGGATTTTCGATATAAATGTTTTGAGAATTTTATGATACGTTACACGAATTGAATGGAAAGCAAAGTAATGCCAATCTTCTCGAAAGGCAATACCAGTCTTAAGAATGTTATACTAATAACACATAACACAGAACACAGAACACACACCCATTACATGACAACGCACTGGGGATTCACTCCAAGCTATTCGCGCGAAGGGTAGCCGAACTATACGGCCAGAACGGCTGTGGAGAGAGAAGAGCGCCGGCAGTTCTAATGACCTGCCATTATATGCCTGCATTCGGTGCCCATTTCGACGCTGAGGCCTAAGCTCCGGCAGAATTGCGAATTGGCTTAACCGTACAATCGAGAGTACATGAGCGCACACACAGCACATATACAGCACACATACAGCGCACAGACATACAGACAATGCGTTTAATTTGGTTTGCAGTCAAACAAATATATACGGCTTTGCCTTCACTATCAGCTCGTCATTGGCTTTAGGTCTCGATTCCACTCCAAGACGCGAAGCCCTACCCGGGTATCAAAGTATATGTGCCTTAACTCAACCGAGACTCTCATCTTCGCTGATGACCACTGGGTTTCGATCGTTCCTTTAACTACAAGACCACTACTACTGCCAGCGTTGGCGCTAATGCCTGGGCTGTAGCTGTTCGCCCACGAGTCGCATACATACAGCACATATACGCTGTCTCTGTGTTTGTGCACTACTGATGAGGCTCTGAGACACTCGTAATACCGGAGATATTATTGGAGAAAAAGTGGAGAAAATACGAGTGAAATGCGAATGAAGAGAGGGATTGGAATGAGTGATAAGCGCCGAACACACGAACTCGAAGAACGCGATTCCGAAAGACAAGCGAAAAATAGGAGCGAAAGTAGGGCTCAAAACGATTCGGCACTGATATGATCGACGAGAATGAACCTGAGCTTCAGATTTGAGATGTGATGTGTGTTTGCGATCGCCTCTCAGTTCGGTTACGCAATCACTGCCTCCGAGTCAGCGATAGAGTCACTCGTATTGCAGTCGTCGAGTCATTCGTACTCTACTGTCGACTCCCGTAACACCACTTTCTCTCCTCCAGTCTTACGGTTTGTTTGCCTAACGTTCCTCTCATTCTCTCGTCGGCTGCGATGCCATGCAATGCAATCTCCAGAAAACGCACTCTTTATCGCATTTTCGGTCGCATTTCGCTCTTATTGTTCAATTGAATGAGAATTGTGCGCAAAAAATAACATTGATATCCAAGCGAACCAAATAGAGATACCGACTCTTTGAGTGAGAGTGAAGACAAATAGCAAGAAGCTTTTTTGCTTCACTTCCCTCCACTATATTCCTCAACTGAAAAGTTCATTTACATCAACGCAAACAAACGGAATATTTTTGAAATTCAGAGTTTGTTTTAAACATTTTTTTTCGACTCAAAGCTAAATATATATTTCGTAAATAAATTCGCGTTTTTTGATGCAATCAAATGCGAAGTTTAGGATAAAAACAGTTTATTTTAAAAAATAAATGCGCCGATAATTTGTAGCATACTACTTATTATCTAATTCTTTTTTAATGCCATACTATCTAAAACTGATTAATATAATTTGTTCTGAGAGAATTAAAAAGAAACTGACATGCTTATTATTATTTGGTGAGAATCTGATGCCTTATTTATGCCGTTATTTTGAGTTCAATTCCTGCTTTGAGTCGAATTCGCTATTTATGTGAAAATCCCTTTTAAAACAAATATTAATAAGACATTAGTCTTAGCGTTGGATTTGTCTCATATTTGGTTCATCGCATGATTGGATCGAAATGTCGTTTATTTCGTCCGAAAGCCTTAATCTGATGTTTCCTTTGAATTCGTGTCTATCACTCATATAATTAGATTTTTTATGTCGTTTCAGACGTCGACGTCTCCGCAAAAATCATTACCAAATCGCAAATCTAAGGCTATTTAAAACCACGAGAGAGAGAGAGAGAGAGAGAGAGAGAGAGAGAGAGAGAGAGAGAGAGAGAGAGAGAGAGAGAGAGTCTGGAGAATATGAGCATAAAATGAGTGTAAGAGTCGACTAGTGGTCGGGCAGTGATAGGCGTAGTTAGCAATCGAATAGGTTTTTGAATGCTTTGAATGGTCTTCGCGTCGGTTGCAGTGATAAACAGTATTCCCGAACAGAGTAACAGAGTTCTGGTCTTTTGGCTGTTTTATTGTCCCGTCGAGTGATTTACACATTTGTATATCACTGTTGTTCTGATGTTCTAAACGTACTAAACAAGTCTGTAAAGCAAAATATAAACTGTTTTTTATGTAATTCCTTTCAAGTCTACCGAAGACTAAACTATCGGAAAGTATATCTACTTTTGTGATGACCTCTATTCGCGACTTTAATCGACTTTCACTCGCTTTGAAAACTAACTATTTTTTATGTCATAATTTTCATACGAGAAGTAAAATAATATAAATTGTCGCCCAAAGTGTCAACTGCTAGTGCCTGAGCGCACCGAACGCTATATTAAATTGGAGACCATTTTCACCTCCAACTCACTTATTCACAAACCTCTTCACAGTTATAGACATTTTTATGGCCGACATATGTCTTAACAGTCTTTCACTCTTCGAACGAATCGCGAAATTCAATGACTTTTAAACTGCACTTTAAAGTCGTCGAGAGTTTGACTTCAAATTACTTGCTTTTTGCGAAAGAAAGCAAAAGTCGAAAAAATCAATTTTCTTAAAGTAGAGAACTGTGTACTTCTCTCCCTCTCCTCTCTCACTCCAGTTTTATACGAGATTTTCAGCGAAAAAGTTATATTCAATATATGTTTTATGCATCGAATGAATGAATGCGAGGCATAGACTGCATCAGTACTGCACTGGTAGTCACTACCGCACTGTTGGCGAAGATTTAGGACTTTTCAATGGTTTAGATGCTGTGCAGAGAGGAGTAGAAGAGAAAAATCGCTTTCATTAGATTCGGAGGTCAGGAGTCAATGCGATTCACGAACTACTCGAGTAGTTTCGAAACTACAGGCGCTTCGACTGGCGCTATAAATTAGAACTTCATTTAAAAGCAATTATTATTTTTCTATTTTCTAACAATTTTCCTAAACTCGGGCTAATTGTGAGCGAACGCCAACATATTCGCCCGTTTTTGCCAAGAATAAATTTGATGAAAATTATTTCTCGACAAATAAAATTTATTATGGCAAGTATAATCAGCTGTATTAAATGTTGAGGCAATTTAACTTCTAGTCTTTAGAATTTTTTAAACAGTTTCAGTTTGAATCACATATTTTTTACTTATTTTGCACAGTTCATACAGTGCACAAACACACTGTCGACTCTTAAGACGAATTATACGAATGTGTTTCACAGACTATAAGTTTGCTTAACGTCATAGAAGACATAAAAAATTCTGTACAAAAAATTTTGAAAACTTTTCATGCATTTAAAAAACTAGCATGTAAGAAGAGAAGAAAAGGCGAACATATATATGCACTTCATATCGCAGTCGACGTCTATGTGTAGACCAGAAAACTGGCTGTCCTTTCGACAAATACATACAAAGACATGCATTAGCGCTGATTCCGAGCCAAACATTCAACACATCAACACATTTCTATCAATACCATCGAACTGTGCGCTCGTGTACTCTGTTTATCAACGTGTGTTCGTATGTATGTGTGCACTGGGATGTGTAGCCGTCGCACATATACCCGCATTATCTAACAGTTCTCTCCGCACATCTAGTTTTGTCTGTCAATGCGTTGAGTTTTTTGGTTTTACGCGATTTTTACGCAATATTACAATAATATAATTGTCAGCAAATGTTGAACTTTTTTCTTGCATTCACTCCAAACCAATCAGTCCGGAGGCGGTCTGCTGTCCAAAAAGTTTTTAACTAATACACTGTACAAATCAAATGCATTTTATGCCAAAGTTTTCTCTTCTCAATGCATTGAAGAAATTGTTTCGCAGTTTTCTCGTTAGGTTCGGATGTGTTGGATGTGTTGGCGCTGTGCTGGCGCTGCACAGCCGACAAATATAAAGTTGCAATTTGGCCCAAAGCAGGCAAACACACCATTATATCATTTGTGGAAATGTTTACTCAAGACGTGCGCCAATAATCTCAAATATTTCTTTCAATACGTCTCGAAATGCTATTCAAGAGCCAAGACCTGGCATTCAATAGACTTTACTTTACTTTTGATTTACTTCTACTTTACCTCTACTTTACCTCTACTTTACTTCTATGCAATTTCTCGCCCATTCTCTCTATCTCTGCCCCTAATCCCTATTAATAAGTAGTTTTGGCTAAAAGTGCTAAAACTTTATTCATTATTAATAACTAGATTTGAGTGAATGCATAGATTGAGTGGAAAAGCGTTTTTGGGTTTCGATAAAAGACAATCTCAATCAGACTGACAGCTCGTATACGGAGTGAAGCGATAAATAATCGCAAATATAATGTAAACTTTGATTCGCTGCTGACGTACACTATTCAGAAACAATCAGAAGAGCGACGGCTCTACTGTTGCAGCGCTTAAAGTGAAACATCAGTCAAGATATCTGAGCGAAAAAATTTCTAATTAATGTTCGCTGAGAACAGGGCTCTCGTTCTCCTCGGCGGTGAACGGGCAGCGCCGGCACCGCTCAAGTAGTTTGACAGTTGCTTTGATTTAAAATCCAGAGTTGTATAAACAAATTACAGGCAAATCAATATCAAAAGTAATCGTTGTATTCATACAAATGATTAATTCGAATGCATTTCAAGTTTATTATCATTTATATACTCGTAGTGTAAATACAAATCAGGAATCGCTTGTTTCGAAACCTCCACTAATCCATCGCTCAATTAGCCTAAGACTTAGATTTTGTATATCATTGCCGAACATAAGTACATATTTTTTATTCAATCATAAGATTTATGAGAATTCGGAAACCGAGTGAAAGATGAACTGAGAGTAACGGAGAAATATATACAGTGTATAAGAAAAAAGAATAAATGATTAGATTATTGTCTCATTAAACGAGAAGTAAATTCTGGTTTTGGTTTTGCGAACAATAACGCGAACCGAATGTAACGATTGGCTAAATATAACGAATATAATGAAGTATTTCCTAAATAGAAATCAATGCCTGAATGGAGAGTCTGATTGATATTTGCGGAGCCATTGCCGCCGAAGTGAGCGCTGGTATTGTGAACCGGCTATGGCTTGAGTCGAGGCATTCGATCGATCAATTCGGGCCTAACTTCGCGAACGACTAAACTATGGTTTTGGCAAAAACGCGAGAAGTCTTGTCGACAGCTCTGCCTTCAGACCAATTCAACGCATTTTAGAGTATATCGGATGAGAGGTCTTGTCATTACGGGATAGCATCGACTGCTGAGGACCGGCAGCGCAGCGCCAAAGCCATAGGTATTCATAAATCTCTCATTAGTGCTAATTCCGGATCGACTCGAAAGGCCCACTACTGCGGCTTCAAGTGGCCGTCGATGGATACGCGAACTACACATCCACACAAGCTTAGCATGCTTAGATTTCAATGTAAATTATTTCGCAATTATAAATCATTTCTCATTCTTCAGTTCAATCATTAGTTTTTGATTTATTATTAATGTATAGTTTGTATAGTTTTCTCTCGAAATACCCGTTTCGGTCGCGAAAGCCAATCAATCTTAAGTGAGAGAGACTCGAGTGCATCGACTAATTGTTTAGCCGTCTCTACAATCGATGCCTTTCGACGAATAGAGCATTAAATAAATATTAGATTAGATTTGCGTTTAATTATTGTTCGATTAATTAGCAATTTGTTCGTAAGACTCGACTTAAGATTTTTTTAATCAAATAGATTGAGAAAATGCTTTCCTTACGACTGTTCGCAAGAATAGACCCGAAGAGTCAAAACCCTCTCTTCTCTCACTCACTGTCTGTCTCTCCTCTAATGCATTTAATTTGATTAATAGACTATTCTTATCGCACTTTTCGACTTTACAGCAGCTTTTTTGCTTCTCGCGAAAGCGCATTGTAATGTCGAAAAATTTAGCCGAAGAATGCATCGAATGATTAAAATTCTTTTTATCGGTTTTTGAATAATGCGGACAAAAATTCTCTTTAATTCTCGCCTTTTATTAGATTTTTGAACTGAATTTCGGGTTTGATTTCTCGGTTTTCCATGAAATTCAATGCAAATTTCAAACTTATTTAGCATTAGAAAAAGAGCAATGCTATTTTTATTTTTATTCTAAGCTTAGCAGAATTTAAAATTTATCAGGATAAACTGAATGCAAAATCAAATATTCTTTTTTAAGAAACGAATTCAAAATTTACGACTGATTGTCGTCTCTGACTGTCATAAAACCGAATTTTAATTTCATATCAATTCGTATTATCAATAGAAAAGCTGTTACAGATGTAGCTTGTCATGTTATGTGTAGAGGGCGATACAAGTGTTTCTACTAATTATTCTAAAAGTAGCGACAATTGTGACAAAATGTCACGCGCGAAATTTAACAAATCTGAATCCTCTTTTCTATTGATTTGTGTAAATAAATGCGAAAATAAACTTATTTTTGATTCAAGTCTTAGAATACTATTAAATGTTTGTCTCGATATTCAGGCGCTTAGAAGGAAAGGGCGGTAATGCAGGTGTGATATAATAGCGAGTGGTAGGTGTCGGGTCATCTTGCTCAAATTATGGAATGTGGCGAATCCACTCCATAATAGGCAGTGCATACTCGGGCCCGAGTAAGTGGGAAAAAGCGCAGGGTGAATTTGTTTGTTTGATTATCAAACAGTTTTTCCTAAAGAAAACATCGAAATTAACGCCCACTTCGAGGAAAATATTTATGAATTTTATGTCTATTTTCGAAACGAGAAAAGGAGAGCAAAATCGAGTCAAAGATTCTTTGCTCCGAATCCCTAAATATTGGCAATAAAGTGCATATAATTCCTAAATAAATAATCGCTTTTCGACTAAAACAAGTATTTCATATACAGTATGTACAGCGCTATGAGTTAAACATGAATAATTTTCGCGAATTTCTGTTCCGCCAAAACATATGGTATTTTTTAAGAAACTCGAAAAACTTGACATACGATTAAATAAGTTATATTTCATATTTTTGATTTATACCCCAATATTCCTGATTTATTGCTGTTTCGCAAAAACTTATTTTAAGGCCTTTTATCTCAAAAATTGAATTAAATTTTGATATTAATTGTGTTAAAGAGTGAGATAAAGGGCTAGAAATGGCGCCAATATTTCTAACCATGCTAATTTAAATAATTAAATTATTTAATCATTAATTTTATTCAACTTGTTAGGCACTTTTGAGTGAATAATTTACACATTAAGTTCTGTAAAATATAAGACACCTTTTTCCGGATATAAAGATAAATGTAGACTGATTAATCTAATTAGCATAAAAGAAGGATCAGGCTAATTCTTTTTTATAAATTAAGCACTTTAGCAAAATTAAATTGAATAAATAAAACTGCCAATTTCAAAAAAAATTACCCTGATTTGTTATTCTGTTCACATCTAGCAAGATAGATTAGACAGAAACCACTTTATAGCTACTGATTATTACATTGCAATTTACGATTCAATTTCTTCAATTTAAAGTGCATTAATAATTTTTAATTGAAGGCTTAAATTACAAAAAGTACATTTCGCAAAACTCAGACTATAAACCATTTAAGTTTAATTGCTATCCTGTTGTTTTTAAATAAGCTAAAAAATTGACAATGGCTAAAAATGTCAAGTCTACCCTGCTATAAATTTGCGACGTATAACAAATTCTAGAAATTACTAATTATATGTAATTATTTCAGCAGAAAATAGCATAATAGGAAAAGTAGCATGGTAGACTTACATGCGACTTCCAAACTGGCATTCCTGCTGCGGGTCTTCCCGACCTCATTCTTGGCCAAACAGTAGTAAATACCGGTATCGCCGTCGCGGCGGTTGTGTATCACATGTAAGAAGAATAGCGAACCGCTCGGAAGGATCATCCGATTGGCCGTATTGTGCACCAACTCGTTGTCGCGGTACCTGACCCACGGGTAGTGCCGTTTTAGCATCACTATTCAATACAACTCTAGGCAAAAAAAATGAACAGTGTAAAACGCTTACCATTCAATAGTCGGCGTTGGTTTGCCATCAGCCTTGCAGTTGAGAGTAGCAGGCTCATGTTTCTTCACCACTACATTGTCCGGGTGCTCGGTTATACGTGGCGGTCGTAATTGGGCTAAAACAGAATAAACGACATGGTTAAATATTGCATATAATAAATAACTGAATATTAATATCAATATGTATAATTTATCACTATATCTATACTAGAGGTTCAAAACAGGTCGCGCAGTAAAAATCAGCCTCTTTTTGGCTTCTTATTTATATCACGTAAAGTAGCATGTTAAATTAATATAAAAGTAAGTAATACTGTACATTAAAGTAAAAGTGAGCAAGCAAATTAAATATCACATATAGAATCACATATATTTCTAAATTCTTAAGGCGTTGGCCACAAGTGACGGCCCGTTTCGCACACTTTCTCCGCATTTCCGAACACAGACTACAAGTTGTGTTCATTTTTTGCACAAAAATTCTTTTCGTTTCTATTTTTTTTATTTTATATTTATTTCTCATTTTATTTCATTTCATCAATAAATTTAAACTCAAATTAAGCTAATATTTCACTTAAAACAAAGTTATTCCGCAGATATTCAAAAGGAACTTGGTAAATAACTGTATGAGGGGAATCACCCTTACATTCAGACCTTAAGGGCGAATAAATTTAAATTCTCGAAATTATGCATGCTGAATCGCCGGCCACCTTGAAAACTGTTCTAGGAAGCCATTAATAAGTGGTGTAATGTGCACAGACACTATTTCGAAAATTAATACAGTCAGTCAGTGCTGGGTTTGAAATCTGGGCAAATGTTAATTTAAATAAATAGACTAAAATAACATGCATAAAATAAGGAATAAAATGCAGAACTGATTAACTTATACAGTATAAGTTTAAGAAATTTTAAGAAAGATAACAAATCGTCTCAATTATTGTATTAGTGGTTCATTTTTTATATAAAGATATCAAGTTTTCGCACAAATATTCGGTTACAAAATTCGAAGCAATTTATCAATTTATAAACTGTGCAAAATAATTGCCAAACGTGTAGAACGTGTTGGAAAATATTTCTTCGCAACTATCGCCTGAATAATTGGTTTTCGCTTTATTACTGCCAATAATTGCACCGTTTATTGCAGTGATTATGCGATAAAAATAAGCAAAAGAGTTGTGTGTCTTCGGACTTAGAAAAAATGTTCGAAGGGATCGGGAGGTAAGGCCGGGGAGGGCCGGGAGAGAGCGATCCGAGTGTTTGTTTGGGAACTGAAGGAAAGTTTGTTTGAAATGCGTCGAAGAGTTCAATGCATTCATTCATTCGCGGCGTTCACTGCGAAGACAAGACTCGCGAATAGCAGTCAATCCGCGGATCTGTTTGGCATTGAATGAGACGAACGACTATTTTGCGCACAAATACTGCAATTATTTATGCAATGTTTGGGTTAACTAAACAACTAAACAGCGCTGTATTTGGAGTACATTCTAAAATATTTACGTGATAAGTTGTGCAAAATTTAAACGCATTGCATGTAACCAATATATACAGTAAGAATATACAGTACAGGGCATACGGATTATACTGTATAAACGAATGGTTTCGCAACAACCGAATGCATTGTCGGAATCGAGAAATAAATGCGAAAATCGCTTTTTTCTCCGATATATATACTGTGTATTTTGCAATGAAACTGCAGATTAGTTTCGCAAATATTTCGCTTATTGATTGACACAAATATCAGTTCCTTTTTTCACATTTAATTAGTAACTTATAACAAAACTCAACAACAGAGCCGACAGATTGTCAGTTTTATCAAGCTTGATTATACAGCATAATAGACTTAAAATCAAATGTTTATTAGACGAAGAATTTATTTGAAATTAATGCCATTTCGAGATAATTTGTTTTTATTCCATCTCTTTCTCAGATCCGATATCTCCTAAGCTTTTGGAGTCATTAATACGAACTTAAAATTACAGAAAAACTATTGCCTTTCGGGCATCACATCAGCCGAGAGGAGAAAAAATATGATTTAATGAAATAATTATTTTTAAAAATTACATAAATGTCAGTCGAGAGCAAAAAAGGAGAATAAAATGTACAGAGTTAATTACATACGAATTACACTGCTATTATGTTTCATAAAAAAGCGATTAAATTAAATCCGAGCAATAATTTCTACGATTCCTCAAATGGATAAACTGTTTTCATTCGGATTTCAATTATAATTAATGCAATAATTATACTATTTTTTGCGTTAATTTTATTGAATAATAATTTATTGGTTTTCACAGATATTGCGATTAATTTAATAAAATATATTCATTAGGAGTTAGCAAAACGCAAATCGATTTGTAATTATAATAAGTTTGAGATTAAAAGCCATTTAAATCCATTACTACTGTATTCGACAATATTTTTATTTAAAATTAGAGGGTTTTAGCAAAACATTAACCAAAAATTAAAATTAAGAATGCAATCATTCATTTGTGCGAGAGTGTTATGCAATATTTGCTAAGTGGTAAAAATGTACTGAATAAATTTGCTTAATTCACTTCTCACAAACCGAGCGAATCGGAAAAATTGCCACTTTTAGCAACATATCAACCGACTGTTGGCCTCTCGAAAACCAGTAATCAATTCGCAAAAAAAAGTTCACATCTATTCTCAACGCAACAAAACGATTGCTAAAGTGTTAAAATGTACAGTATAAGAAGTTATATTCAAGTCAAAAAAGCGACTTTTCATCGCATTTACAAAATTGGCGAGAATTGGCTTTCCATTAGTTTCGGGTTAATTGACGAAACATTTCTCTTAAATTCAAATTTTGTGCATAAAATAAAAGTTTAGCCAAAAAAACATTACTTTTTTCGAGTGATTAGCATATTCTCAGAGATGAGCCAAATCTGAGTTCACTCGAAGACATAAAAAAAAGGCTACTTTTGCGCACATATAGCATAGCACCGGGCGATGAGGCAGGTGCGCGCAAATTGAATACATGATTCGCAACAAAACAAGAATTAGCAATGCAACAATTTTTTACAATTTGGTTAATGATTTTTACGAGCGCTTCGAAACTCTCATTGCGTATATGAAACACACATTTGTTGAATAACTAATTGAATGGCAGAAAAAATGCCGCTTTTTCTCCGTTTTAATTGAATTTCAAAATTAAATGACTTTTTAAAACACAATAAATCAAATGTAAATAAAAATCTAATTAATCGCAACGTATTCGTGCAAAACGAACGGCCGATTAATTCAAATGAAAAAATTGCGATTAATTGCGATTAAAATAAGGTCAATATTGGCAAGACTATAGATACGCTCGTTTATACTTAATACTCTGCATATATTGCGTAAACAAAACAAATTTTTGGAAATAAAAAATTTAATGATTGGAAATGAAAACAAGCGATCAGTCAAACAGTGAAGCGATTCGCAGCCAAACCGAAGCAATTGGTTTCGCAGTGGGAGTACTCGCATACGACTCATACGACTCTTAAGTTTTTTTTACTTAACTATTCTTTGATTCGATGTAAAGAAAAAATACCTTTTATATGATAACAAGATTTTTTCTGCCCCTTAAATGCTCTACTGGTATGTAATGCATCGAAGGAGAGTATAAATAGAGATGGTCAAATTATCACGTAGCGAGCAGGGGGATTAATTGGTTTAGCCAAGCATGGAAATTTATTTTAAACTAAATGCTAAAATTTGTCATCATAATAAATTGCCATGGCATCTTCATTGTGTTGGTAAATAATTGACTATAATTTGCTAATGTTTTAACTGTGTAATTATTGAATTGATAACAATTTTTTGGCATGCTTATACTCCCCCTCCCTTCCCTGGCCGAGATTCAGATATTTTTAGCTAAAGATTAAAAAGCGTATGATTTATAATAAATTAGATTGCTCAATTGTATACTCGAAAATATTTATTCTAGCATGCATATAAATCCATCGCCGAAAACAGTCGGCTATAAAACAATGTTTTTCATTAATATCGCTTAACGTAATAAATAGAGTAAAGTATTCGAAAATAAATAAAACATTTTTTAATATTATAAAGTAGTGAAGAAAATGTGATTAAAATGAAAAGCTTTGATCAAAAACAACAAAATCAACGAAAAAAATAAATATATGAGTGAAAGAAGTGGTGTCAGAGCTGACGCCCGAATTCTAATGGAACTTATGGATCAAATAAGAGGAGAATATATTTTCTTTGAAAAATACATTTCTCTAATAAGACTGTACTTTAAAAAATCAAATTTTCTTTTTGGGTGTCTTTCACTGCGAGAGCTGTTCTGGCAGTTCATCCGAAGAGGAATATATGAGAAGAGGTTCGCAATGCGTGCCAATGATTGGGTGTCAGCGAAGACCCGATTAATTAGTGCTTCCCTTCTGTTCGCTGTTTTTGTTTTGCAAATACACAGTATATTTCGTCTTATAATTTCACTTAATTTTCAGTTCCTTTTAACGCAATGTCTGCTATTTTAGCACATCTTCAGACGGTTTGCATTCGTAGACAAACTTTATTCTCGACTCGACTTTTATCAAAATCATATTTATATCAATTTATTTTATACAGTACATCGCGCACTAACTAATAATCAATTGAAAATTTATTGCTACTTTCCACTTAACATTGATTTTGTAAAAACTTTATTGCTTTCAAATTTGTAGAAATAAACTCCAAAACAATTTGTTTCAATTGAATGCGCGATTCAAACGTCGAATGCGATAATAAATTATTACAATTTGTTTTAATTCAATTAGTTCATCGATAAATTTAAATATAAATATTATTCAAAGCGTATCGCCATGTATAATTTATCAATTTATTTGATTGAGCGGATTCTTTATAAAAAAAATTTTTATAATAAATTACATTAGAATTTTAAAAATTCAATTTAAAAAAACAAGAAAAGAAATTATCAAAAAATTCAAATGAATTATATTATAACTCAATTTCGACTCATCTTTAACCGAATTTATGTATTATTGCACTTATAAGCGAATAATTCAATTATAGCTTAAAATTTAATTCATTGACTGTTTTATTAAATTATAGCCTTTTATGCGATAAAACGAAATTATTTCACCATTTTTAGTGTTAATCTGTTTACTCCTTCGTAACTTTTTGTGGTAATTGATTTATATTGCGCTTTTAGAAAAAACTAAGTCATATACCCGGCCCTCGACACCCACCTATCGGTAACAATCCTTCTGTTTATACAGTGTATAATATACCGTAACTCTCGACTCGAGACAAGAAGAGACTCTTTTTCTATCATTTCTAAAAATTTTCGATTTCTAGTCTCCGAAGACTTCCCGAAATAAATGATTAATTTTTTTCCATTCCGTCGCCGACTTTCGACGTCAAGGTCTCCGTAATTGTCATTAATTTGCTTTTATGGCAGAAATCTTAAACGACTTCATAAATAGACTGTACGTTAAATAATAGTTAACGTAATTAACAATATTTAATAGACGTATGAGTTCTGTGCGATTGTCAGACAATTGCCCGAAAAATATAAAAATCTTTCCTTTAATTAGATTTCGAGACTTCCGTTCATTAATAGAGTTATTTATTTTGCTTTTCGCAGACAATCTCTCTCTTCGGGAATAACTTGTCATAAAATGTCTCAATTTTATGCTTTTAAAAAACTAAACTGTAATTTCATTATACAAATCAAGTCTAACGAGAAATAAAGTCGTTATACTCTACAAAATAATAATGTTTTTGAATGTCATTTAATTTTAAGATAAAATTTGATTTTTAGATAACTCGCAGTCGTTGAGACAAATCGTGACAATTCTCTAAAACCGTTTAATATTTTGAACAGTACTTAGAGATAAAGTTTATAAATGTTTTATTTTAGTATAAAGAAATAATTTTATACAAACTTAACCTTACTAGTTCAATGTCGGCATATTTAGAAATCACCATGAGACTTTTTTATTATTATATTAAAACTTTTTATGTTATATAATATATTAAATATTC
The DNA here is from genome assembly GCA_034697605.1 of Metabelba pulverosa. Classification (NCBI taxonomy): domain Eukaryota; kingdom Metazoa; phylum Arthropoda; class Arachnida; order Sarcoptiformes; family Damaeidae; genus Metabelba; species Metabelba pulverosa. Next base: position 18,884 of record JAQIXC010000076.1, read on the forward strand.
AATAGACATAGAGTTTACTATTTTATTCACAATTGCTATTCATCTGAATTGAAATTATTTTAATAATAAAAATCAGAGAAGAGATGAAAAAACATAAAAACCTTTTAAAACATGAATACAAATGTCGTTTAAATCAAACGAAAGAGCAATACACTCCCCGAACAAAACGGTAAGTGCGGTCGCAACACGTGCGCCGAATTCAGCATGGTACATTGAATGGGCAAAATATGAAAATAATTTAATTTCAGATCCTTTTCGAGAAAAATAAAATAAAATTGAAATGAATAAAGAATAAGAAGTAAAACAAATTTCGTTCAAAACATTCAATTCAAGACACGTCTCACAGAAGAAAAAACGCGGAGAGAGAGGACTCGACGTTTCAATCATTAAAATTCCAATTTTTCAAAAACTTTTCTCAAAAACATTTGATAATTCAGACGTCAAACCGATATTCGGCTTATTTGTCAGCAACAAAAGTGTTTTCCTATAAATAAATTAATTTCTGTATAAATTTATACTGTATTAATGGAAATATCAGTTAATGGCATCAATAGCCAGAAATAAAATAAACAAAAACGTAAGAAAAAGTATGAAAAAACAGTTTATACATAAAAGTAGTTTTAAAAATAAATTTACTTATATTCCCGATCGCGGCGTTGAATAGAATTTTTAATGTATAGTAAAAAAAAGAATTTTTTACTTAAGAAAAAATTTTGTTATTAGAAAAATTTGCATTAAAACATAATTTGTGCGATTAAAACGAGTACAAGAATTCCGAAGTAAAGCGTTTTTTGCGTTAGTATTAGTAAATCATTGGAAAATAAAACGAAACAAAACTTTTGGCTAAAGTAACGAAAAGCCAAATGCATTCGTCGTTTCGCCGATATCTGCGAAACAACAAAATCTTATCCGCCGTTCGACCCGAAGGCTAAGGAAATTAGTCTTATTTGAAGAGAAATTTTAAATACATTTTATGTATTTCTAGTGTTAGTTCTCTTTTTCAAAGTTGTTATTTAAAACAAGTTTTATCTGCGAAATGAAATTTATATTTTTACATGCTTATCTTTTTCTTACAGATTTAGGTGTTATATCAAAGACTTCTAAATATGTTTTTGCATAATAAAGTAAAGAAAAAGTTTTAAGTTTTAAGTAAAAATTATAAATGTTTTCTATTTATAAATAGCTTAAAATATAAAGAATTTTTAACGGGTTTTACAAAAGCAACACAAAAAATGAAATAACATTTTTAGCAATTAGTATAATAATAAGTTTGGACTCAAGACATGAAAAAGCCGTAAATGTTATATAACTTGATTTATTGGCGATAGTCCGGTGCTATGTCTATGCTGGGCCTCAATTTCTAACAAACTTACTTGCTAACTTAACTATCGACTAAAATAAGACTAAAAATTCGAAACTTAATAACTTGTAATAAAAAATTTTAATTCGATAGTTAGGGATATCGAGCTCTGGCTGTAAACTAATACTCTGGTCTACTCTTGATTGAGGGCTGGCAGTGACTAGCCGTGTGCACTATCGCCCCGGCATTAGCACACTGTGTCATCAATCTTCATTTGGTGCCAATTTAAAGGCAACCAATTTCTCAGACATACTAATGTCGCACACCTTTCCTCTCCGCTCTCACCCGAGTAGTGCAATACCAGTGCAATAGCAGTGCACTGGCAAACCGGGGCTGGCACTGGCACTGGCACTGGCACTGGCAGTCTCAGCCGAGCTTTTAGTGGCGCAGCTGAATAAACAGCACCAGCGCAGCCATAACCAGCGCCAGCACCTCAGCTCTTAGCTCTTGTTTTTTGTTTTAAAGGAATTTATAGCAGAAATGATGGCTTAAAAAGAGGCAATAGTTTGCAAACATTATCGGATATCCATCGCTGAATGGCTTTACATATTTGTGCGGATCTATTGCCACTCTATTTGTGGGTTCGTCAGGACCTCACAGATCACTGATATCTACATTAACTTCCGATTCAAGTATTTTCGAAATAAACTTCTGGTTTGAGAAATGAGGAGAAGTGGAGAGAAGAGGAGAGAAGAGGAGATCGTCTTCAGTCGACAGCATATGGTCTCTAATGGTCGGCAATACTAATGAGTTCTCAAACCAAAGGGTCATAAAATGTTTTCGTGTCGTTCGCTGTGGACTCGTCGACGACATAATACTTAAGCCATAAAAAGGTTGTCTCTATTGGTATAGTCGACCAGAAATGCCTTTTATAGACATTGTTAGCAACAGTGTTAGGGTTTGACCGCTTGCTTGTCGTTCGTGTCACTCGATTGTCGGGCTGTCTGTGCGCTGCGAGAGAACGCGATGTCTGTCCGGAATTGAATGGCAAAAGTAAACGCAAAGCAAAAGTCGGTTTCCTTTTCGTTAGGCTTTGATTTCGACTCGAAATACGAGTTTTATATTGAATGAGAAGTCGAGAGAAGAGGCGAAGCAATGATTACACACATCGGGAGGTCTTTCTCTGCGCTTAGAATTTGGACGAAATTCGGGCCCAGAATGCGAGCCATGAGTGAAATGAAGGATTGGTTTGGAGCACAGCTTTTGCCACATCGCCGGACAGCCGTGTATTTGGTCAGTCAAATGCCATTAAGCAGAGTATTGTTAATGAGAATTGAGGGCCGGGAGAGCGAGCAGAGCCTCTAAATGGCTTAACACCAGTTATTCATCGGTGGCTAACGTTTTACTCTATTAACTCGTTTCTACCGTTTCTACCCCTAAAGGCTCGGATTGTTGTCAGAAATTGGAAATTGTTGTCAATTGAAGAAATGCACACAAACTGCGCGCCCATTGTTAGCGCGAAAGGGCTGTCGGGTATGGTTGCGGTGGTTGTGGTGAGACAGTCGATGAGGAGAGCGCTTCAAAACCAGAGAATATATGACTCTTTTGTCTTCGCATTCGCTGACAAAAACAAAAGTCAAGGTTTCGATCGGAATATATATATTCAGTGTTTTTCTCAGTTTTTAAATCGAATTACAATTTTCACTCCTGTTTCGGCGCTGTTTTGCATTTAAAATGCCTGAGCAGTCGACGACAAGTGCACACATAGCCTGGCTATGCGACTCCGAAATGCAAATTAACGTTCGTTTGACTCTTAGAGCAAAAATAATTTCTTAAATATACGTCAAAACCCATTCGTTATGGAGGGATAAGTATGGCTTTCAGACACAATACCCAATAGCGCACATGAATGCAGCGATAGTGAGGGCACTGGCATGCAGTGCGTGTATGCGTTCGGTGCCGAACAGTATGGGTTAGTTTAAGACGTGCGGCGATGGTTGGGTGCGTTTCGAGAATAGCTTTCCTAATCTAAGAGCAAACGAAATCTCGTGACTCTCTCCGGCCATCAGTTCGGAGACAGTTTTGGACACAATTTCGCGCTTTTCTATCGCTTTTTGACTCTTCGCCCAAATCAGAGCACCAGAACGCACTGCACCGGAGTGTACCGTATCTGTGCAATTGGCCGAGCATTGCGAACAGGCATCGCGAACGAGCGTTGTGTCGCGCATTAGGGCACCGGCGGACAGCTGTTCTGCTCTTTTTCTACCACATTATACGCCACGACTTGCGCTTCACTGCGTTTTCTTCCAATAGATATATCTTAAGCCCAATCGCAGCGCACGTACTGTCGCTCACAAACACACGCACTCTTCAGACGTAGGCCTTTCGCCTCTTCGCTCCCCTTTTCGCTCTCTTCGCAAATGTTGTCAAAGTTTGCGATTTTTGTGCAAAAATTTTTCTATTTTTGGTCGTAAAAGGTCTGCATTTTATGAAATAATTCGATACAAAGAGCTTAAGTGAGAGAAGAGAACAGTTGAGGAAATTCGAGAATAATTTCGGGTTTCCTCTCACTCTTCGCCAAAACTGTGGCGAAAGTTATTGCTATTTCTTATACTCAGAAATCGGTTATGAAAAAGATCTCTTGTCTCGTGTTTTGTTTGCATTTTTGCATTTGTGCCTTGCTAAATCTAGCGCTAAGGTCATAGTTGTTTTTTCAAACAAGTTTAAAATGTAGAAAAAATTAGTATTTCTCGAAAAGTTTAGATTTCTTTCTCATTCATGCCTTACGACGAGGAGCTGTGAAAAGGAAACGATTGCTTCGGTTCGCTCTCTAAGTCCCGATTGAGTGAATTGTATATAACATGCGATTTGTTTCGTTCAAACCAAACATTTTACACACACTCTCTCGCAGTCCCAGAGGAATACCAGAGATAGACATTAAAATTGCTTTTAACAAAAATATATACTCTTTTCTGTCAGTTTTGCTTTTAAAATATATAGATGATAAAGTTTTCGGCTTTTGCGACGCCTTTTATTGTATAAACAATTTATTGTCTTTTTTAGTCAAATTTTAAGATAAAATATGAGATAAAATATTTGCATTGAATGGAGTTCTATGTAGAAAATAGCATGCAACTTATTGAATTGTCAAAATAGAAATTGCTTTATCAGCAAAAAATTTAAAACTATTGTCAACAGCGATGTGAAAAGATAAATCAGATCAAATATTCAAGGCAATAATATGATCATAGATCAAATATTTGATGTTTCAATGTTTGTTTTAAAGATATCATATTTTTAATCTAAATTTTCAATTCTGTTTTATACATTTTAATACTGTATAATAGTGTATTAAACTTGTTTAATGCATTTCAGCACAACGTAACTTATATCAAGTTTTTATTAATATATTTTTCTACATGCACAATATGTTTGAATAGTTGTAGCATGTATAAGCATGGAAAATTCTTGCAAATATAACAGATTGCACTTGTAAAGTTTATTATTCTTAGTTCATATTAATAATAGAGTGTCTACTTTCATATGAATTCGTCAAAACCCGCCTAAAAGCCGTACGAAAACGCAATCATATTGTGGTTGAGTCAGACACTCGTCTCAGCCTTATATTGAGTGCATGAGTCGTATGTGTCGTACGTTTATTGCCTTCAGACACCTCTTCGCTCTCCCGAGTCATAGACCGACGAGTATTTGGTTTTAATTTTAAAACTTTTCAGTTATTTCGCAAACTTTTTGTCGAGTGTTTGGGTTTTGGGGATACGACGCGTGAGTTGTCTGTCAAAGGGATGGCAGTGGAGATGGATGTGGGGATGGATGGGGGAGAGAGGGAGAGGCGAGTTGTGATGCGGACGAGACTATCAGTGCAGTCGTTAGGCATTAATGAAAGCGCCGATGCCTTCAAGGTTTGCATTCAACCGAATTCTAATTGAAGACAAGTCTCTCGTGTTTAGCGCCGAACGCGTTCAGACACATGTGCTCACAGCCCCTGTATGTGTGTCCTCTCCAGTCGCGCCATATTTTCGCTCGAATATCTCATTACATTAAAGACCTGAGGCTTCGAAACAACAATAACAACACATAAACCAAAACTAAAATTTGAAAAGCATTTCATAAAATCTTCTCTAATAATGACTATACGATTCGACTAATTATATTCATCAGCGGAGAGGACGAGAGTCTAATACATGACTTCGCAAAAGTCTATTAGCGCAGCAAATGTGTGGCCGGGCAGTAGACACCGGCGAACAGTATACCCACTGTTCGGATGCAGTGAAGAGAACGTATTTTAATATCGGCTCTCATTCACGCGTTAGCCATCACTTCTGCCGCAGACATGAGAGCGGAAAACAGGCGGAAAACACAACGAATTAACTGAAAAATGTGTTGTTTTTAGTTGTTTCGCAAAATTAAGCTAAAACTCTAAACGCCGTCTAATGGTCTTCCAAAGTAGTCACGACTTTAGAGTGAGCGCAAACAAATATTTTTATTAAAAACCTACAGTGTACTTGGTCATAAATTGAAACTGACTGCTCATGTCAGCAGCGGATGAGAAAGAATTTAATTAAAAATTTGCGTTCAGTTCATATGTTTATGGTTTGAGCACTGGTTTGCAACTCAATATATTGGAGGCTATCTCGCGATGGGATGTCATGACTGCGACTCGACTGCACATACGCTCTATTAAGCGTCGAAAACATTTTATTGTGGCTTTCATTTCGTGGATTAGCCACACACTCGCACCGGAATATAATTTTAGTCCAATCACCCCATGAGTGCCGTTCGATGTTTTGAGTGTATTATTGAAAAATCATTTATAAATTATAATTAATAGTTGGGTTCAGAGACTGTGGCACCGCTTTAGCGCTGTTTCGCAACTATTAGCGATCGGAAAATAAATTTCAGTTCAATTCAATAACTAATTTATCGACAAATTGCTCGCAATAACAGTTCTCAACATGTGCAAATGTGTGTATTTGTTGTTTTGAATAGATAGTTTTACAATAATTTATCGAGATTTTTATGTTTCATTTAAAAATAAACATTATACTTTGTGCTCGCAATTGGAATTATGGTCGGCTGAGCCGAAAATATTCGAAAAACTTCAATAATTCGCACAATTGATGAATAGAAGAGAAATAGATATAAAAATAGACAATAAAATAAAATTTATGTTAACGACCGATAAGAGCGAGAGATTGGATGCAATAACGTATATAAATAACTAAATAAATAAAAGTCAAACACACAGTACATACAGGACTGCATATAAACATTTTTTGCACTGAAAATCAAAACTAAAAAAATAAAAATAAAATAACATTTAAATAGTTTTGTTACGAATGATTGCATGTATAGAGTATTAAGTATAAAAAACGGAGTGAAGAGCATATATTTCGGTGCAGTCCCGCTGTGTTCGCAAAATATTGAATTACAATCATAACAGCGGATAGACATCGGGTTAGCGAATGAGTGGCTGCGGAGAAGGTCTCGATTCGTTCGGCTATAATAAGGTGAAGCGGATCCGACAATTTGCTCATTCTATTACTCATTCGACTTCTCCAACCAATTCGCCGATATTATACAGATCTTTCTCGCATTCAATCTGTTTGTTGTTAAGTAGGAGAAGAGGAGAAGAATTTCGAGTTTTACTCCTCAAACACGTAATGCAATCATGTGTTCGGGCTTTGAGTTAAGGAAAAACAGACGAAGTTTTCTCCAATGGATATAATGGCCGTAACTGTTCTGCTGTACTGTTGCGCGCAGTGAGCGAACCCTTTCCTCGTCGTACTCCCGGCGCTCGATGAGGGCTCGGATGGAGAGAAGGCATCAATTAGCTCGAGTGAGAGACTCCGTGGCGTCAAACAAAACATCATTGAATGGCTTGTTTGGACGGCTAGAGCCGTCGCATAAATTACATTTAAAAACACACTTCACTCGCATTGACTGCATTGACTGGTGAGCGAAGTGAGAGGTTTTCGGTTTATTCGGTTTCAGACATTTAATATATTGTATACTTTCTTCCCAAATGTTATACTGTATATATTGACGAATGAAATATTTGACGACACGAGCCCTCCAACGCTTCGACTTTATTCTTAGAAAAAATTAAAACTTTTAAGTGATGTTCAAATCTCGCAGTCGTGATGGAGAGGTCTATGATATGCATCAGAAGCTGTCGAGAAGTGCAGACTATCGTAGAGTTGGAGTCGAGTCGTTGAGTTCGGAGTAGTTTTTCGGTGGAAATGAATTAAGAGTTTGGGTATAAACAGAAGTTTGCAATCAAACAGCGATTTAATGGTTTGTGTTTCGGCGCGTCTTTCGCGATGTTTCGAATCACTCTTTTCGGGTTTGGAATTGATTTCGGGTTTTCGGTTCTCCTCCACTCATATCGAGAGTTGAGAGAAACAGTCGATTCGTATATATTTTTGCGATCTGTTGACAGCGTTTTAGTCGCAGACAGACTCGCGATTTCAAAGATGAAGTCAAATATTTTTGTTGAGAAAAGAGTGTATTTTTTTCTGGCAATGTGTGCCCCGGCTTGTAGTGCACTCTAATCTGTGATTAATTTTGTTTAAATGTTTTGCCATTACTTTGCGCGCAAACACTGTTCGCACTGTTTTAATGCACTTCTCGAGTCGTTCTCCCGATTCGAGAGTTTTGTTTAAAATTTTCATTTTTCTAATTTCGTACACATTTTCCGCTTCGTATTATTTTTCGCCGCATTTTATGTCAGAAGTCGCGAATCGCGAGTATAGAATATACAGTGTATTCTCTCGTCGAAAACAACGCGTAAGATATTCTTTAGCGCAGAAGTGGTGTATATTTAGTGTATATTTAGTCCGCAAGTCATACACCACTCCATTGAAGAAGAAAAGTGTCGGTTCTTCGCATCATTTACGCTGTGTTTGTGTCAAAAGATTTTTGTTGAAATTTTTCGGATAAAAAATGTCATTTCTCTCCAAACATATTATCAACTGTTGGGGTATTTTATGTCGACTCAAAAATTCTCTTTTTATTAAGCTTTAATTTAGAGCGAAAAAAAACTTATTAAAATAATGGTAATTAATCACCATGCTAGTCAGTTGATTTGAATATTTTAATAACAATTATAAATACCCCGTAAAACAAATTCTTTTTATGCAGTATAAATGTTTATTTTTGGGAGAATAGGTTTTGAACTGTTTATTTTAAATATTTCTATAATAACTGATTAGTTTTATGTCGGAATAAATTTATTTTAAATAGTTTATAATGAAAAAGTTTATCATTAACATTTTTTTTAATGCGAAACGATAAGAAAGTGAATGGAGGACTAAGTTAGAATGTTTAAATTTGGATGAATAGACTCAAACAGATAGACTTTTTTCTTAACTTTAAAAGCGAGAGATAAAGAAATTTTGTGCATTGAATCAAATTCACGCAATGCATACATTCATTCATTGAGTCATCAATTCGTTAGATATCTGCGAAAACGTTTGATTAATCTAATCGATAAGAATAAATAGTTTTTTGAATAAAATTTATCTTCTTTTCTATACTTCCATTTCGCAAGAAATTAAATCTCAGAAAAAGTAATAAAAAATTCTTTTGATATCATTATTTGATTAAATAATTTATTTGATTTCGAGCCTAACTTTTGGCGATTTTCTTGCTTTTCGTTGTTGAATGACTAGAAGCGGAAACCGTTTCGAAAATTTTTCTTATTCTCAAACATCAAAACTTATTAATCCATAAGAAGTTTATATTAAAATTTGCAAAAATATGATGAATTTTCGAATAAGTCATCAATTCTCGTGGATTATAAATATGAAAAAGTTTATAATATCTTGTTACTCGACTCGAATTAATCAATGCATTAAAAAATCTAAAAAATAAATATTTAGCGATAACAACGACTTGATATTAACTTATAGGGAAAATGGGTTTTAATATAAAATACAAATATCAGAATAGATTACTAATCTCTCCATCAATAGAGAGTTTAATTTTATTCAATCTTTTTTCGCAACGCATCTCAAACTCTAAGTGCAAACAAAACATTAGAGTCTGAGAGCAGTTGAGCGTCAGATCCCGAACTCATGTCTAAAAACGGTGCATATATTTCGCCCGAAAACAGTAGATAATTCAGTTAATAACATCATGGCAAAATTTTAATACATTGCTTACATTAGAGGGTTGTGTTTATACCACCGAAATAGTGTATATTTCAATAGGCAATTGTGATGATAGACGTACGGAATGGAATGTTAAAGGTATAGCATACGTAGAATATACAGTATAAAATTTTAATGATAAGTTTTTGCGATGCATTTCTCAGCCCCTGTGCAGTCATTAGGCATTTTCAATGAGCTGTTGCTCTTCAACTCGTCGCGCAATAATCAAGCAAGTTTGTTCTCGCATCCGACGATATTCTATTTCAGTCGAGAAAGCATCGTGGCAAATTTCGAAATCACAACGACTCCTGTTAACAGCTTTTTTCATTTCTATACGTTTTTGTTGATAAAAATGAGTGATATTTTCTACTGAACGACTCGAATGGTAGAAAAGTGTGCCTTTAATTCATTCGCGAACTCAAAACGGCATTAAGTAATTTATTCGCTGCAAAAAATAACACTGTTCTAACAGAAAGCAAACGCAAAATTTATAGCATTTATTGCATTTTATGAAACGTTTCATTATTAATAAAGCTTACAATTCCTAACATAAAAATGTTATATAATATAACGGAAAAGAGTATAAAAAACTAATGCCATAATTCCGGATCTTTTTATGCATTGCATTAGCGCTTCATTTATCCGAAGCTTAAAAAACGGGCAAAAAGTTTAACACAAAAAAAGTTAATATAATAACAAAAATATGGAATTGCTTTTAGTTCGTGTCTTCAGTCACATTCGCACAGAAGTAGTTCACATATAAAAAGCTTAAATTAAAAACTAAAGTTAATACCAATCGTAAATTCGTCCGCTTTTAATGAGAAAATATTATACTGCACTATTATATTATATTTAATAAAATGTTTGCTAATTCTTAAACTCTTGGCAACAATCAAATGGGAATTATAGCGCTAATTCTCAACACATTTATAACATAAAAAAAAGTACACAGCATAAGTTATATAAATTATATTTATTCATATCTAAACACTGTTTCACTGCTCTCTATGATAACGTCATAAAAGGAATGAAATTAATAACAATTTTAATATAAAAAAAACTAAATTTATTTAGAAAATTATGGTTTATTTTAATGGCATGTAATGCAAGATAAAAGTTGTGTAAACTTTTTCGTCTAAATGTTTACATTTGAATAGTTGGGCACAAAAGTCGTATAAATGTACGAAAAACCTCAAAGTCAAGGGTGTCTTTGAGAAAAAGCCACAGTATAAACGATTCAGACAATTGCAGTAATCGTTAAAAAATCATTTTATTTTCTAATCACAAACGGCATTCATATATGAGTTTTATGAGCAGTCGTTCACATAAACCGCTGCATTCATCAACCGAAAGCAGCAAGTTTATTTTAGTAGAAAAATGCACTGATACTGTATGAATGCTCCTTTTGATTACAAGTCTGCAGATTAACATTAAACATATTTTTGTTGGTTTTTAATTTTAATTTTTGTGCATGTTGAGATTAAGTCTAACTTATGTTTGCGATGTTTTCGCCAAAACCGCAATAAACAAAACACATAATACCGGATACGTATTGTACGGTTAAAATGCTAAATGCTAATATAAATTGCGATTTAATCATGTTGAATTTAAAACGCAAAAATACGCATGCTATTTTCCGCAAAAGTCAATAAATGCAATGTAAGAGATAAAAGCGAAATAAAGTGCAATAAAAACTGTATTATAATCTCCGAAATTATTGCCCATTGTTTGGGTCAATGTTTTTTAGATGAAATAAATGCTAAAATAGCTATTAATTTAGTGGTGGAAAACATTGGGGCCTAGAGAGAGAGCGCCGGCAGAGAGCCAACCATACGATTAAATTCTCGTTTTCAGACACACCTAACCAATTGTGATGTTTTAAAAACAATACGATATACGCATTGCGGAGACAAAACAAATTGTAAAATAAAATACAATAATAACACAAAAAAGTTTTCAAACATTGCGAACGCGTACAACAACAGCGAGAAAAATAAGAAAGAACATTTTTCAAATGAAAATAAGAAAACGATTCGCCACAAAACAAAATAGCACTGAATAGTATGGAACGCCTGAGCTGTCGCTTTTAAATAAGTGTTGAAATTATGTTTTTCTTATGTTTTGGTGAAAATATGAAAAAATGTTTAAATTGTTTCGTCGCTTAAACCGTATTCTTTGAGTTGTGTTTTGCTGATGAGATCTAATGGATCACTACTTCCCAGAAGGCATTCCCGACTAACTTATTCGACTTTTTTCACACTTCCATATATTTTTTAATATATTCCATGCCTGAGCTCTGCTATGCCGGAGCTGTACTGTGCCGGAGCTGTGGTGTCTGAATGAGGAGGTTTGGGGAAAACGGGGAGAATAGGCGAGAAAAGTCGACTCCGAGTGCGAGTGGAAGTGCTATAAGAATAGAGCGAATCGTATGGAAGAGACAGTAAAGTCTTATACAATATATTGATATTTATTGCGGGAAAACACTGTGTTTTTCAATCGCATTCTCAACAGCGGGTGTGCTATACATGTGACTAAAATGAAGAATAGTCTGAAAGATCGATTGGGTCAAAGTGCACGGCTATGCCGGTGCTCGGGCGCAGATACGCCGCGCCAGAGATAGTGACCACTCTTTAGGGGATCGTCTCGTTCTCCTCTCCCCTCCGACACACATCTTATCGCAAAACTGTTTTATAAATTATTTTTTATCTTTTACTTAAAATTTCAGTTCATTATTCAATTCGGTTAAACTTTTCAGCTTCTGGTGCTTTTAAGCTGCGTGTGTGCGAGTGTGTGAGTGTGTCGGTGCACTACCGGCTCCGACAGCCGCTCCAACAAAACAGCTCGACATTCAATACCGCTATTCAATGCACCCGTAATAATGATTGGGTAGAGAAGTGCTTAAAAGCAACAAAAGCATTGCACACGTAGTTCGCAAATAAAGTATTTATTAGGAGAAGGACTCGACGCGAGCTTTCATTATATTTCGTGAAAATCGTTAGGAAGAGCCGTACAGTGCGGGCGAGGCGTAGAGCGAGCGCTCGGTTTGTATTACCCGACTCTCGACGAGAAAAAAGTAAAGTTTTTTGGCGAACATTAAAATCGATTCGACATTCGCTGAAAATGTGTGTTTCGGAGAATACGAGTGAAGAGAGAGAGAGAGAGAAGAGTCGATACGAAGAGTGAGAGTAAAGCGAGAGAAACGGAAAAATCAATTTTGAAATTAGAGTCGAAAAACGGAATGGAAGTGAAAAAAGCGGAGAAACGAGTGGAGAAACACATCTCCAGTAGTCGAGAGAATGGATGGTAAAAATGTTATAATTGAAAGGAGAAAAACAAATTTTTCATTACTGGTATTGTTTCTGCGAACAACTACTGGTGCTCTTCGCACTGGTGGGAAAGGCATTGGTATAAAAAGCGTAATTTGATTAATAGCTATTGATTTAGAATTGAGTTCTTGTGTGCAATACTCGTGTAAATGGGAAATGAATTTCGAGGCTATGGCGAGGGTTGGGGTGATCTCAGGGGAAGGCGAATGGGGCGCACAGTCCTCGCCCGGGTGGCGCTCCGGCAGCAGTAATTCGTATGTCGTGTCGAGTATGTAGCGAACGGCGCCTCCGTCTCCGAGTTCTCAACATTACATGAGAGCCTTGTTTGTCAATCCCTGGCCCATCACACGGCGCACACACAGCGCCCACTGCACAGGCAATTGGATCTGTTCTGGCAATAGGTCTCAGATATGTTCGCAAATTCAAGCGAAAACATACATATATTGTCGATATTGTTGGCCATTATTTGATACTTAAAATATAGCTACCGTTCCCTCACTATCCGACTCTTGGGCTCTCATCTACCTCTGCGGCCAAAGAGTGTCACATCTGCTCTTCGGGTGCGTTCTTTCGATGACATTTTGCTTTTAAAAAATGTATTGAAAGTTGAGAGTTGGGAGAGAGAGAGAGAGAGAGAGAGAGAGAGAGAGAGAGAGAGAGAGAGAGAGTCGTGAGGGTTGGGAGAGGTTTGTGAGTCGAAGGCATTTAAAGTGGTGTTTAGGGGAGAGACGACGACTGGAAAACTTTGTCAGTTATCGTAAATCTGTTGCAAAAAACATATCTGATTTGCTAACAGCTATTCAATTCATCGCAAATATAATACAAACTTAAACCGAAAGCCCATTCGCGTCAGTGTTGGCGCAAAAAAAGGTCTATTTATTTGAGCGCTTATAGCCATACATTGGACTTAAGCCGAGACATAATATTCTATTATCTTATTATTTCTCTTCTCGTCAGAGCTCTGACTCCTTTGATAAGTCAAACCAAAAGCGGGTTTTAGGGGAAGAGAAGAGAAAAGGTGTGATAATTCTCATAACCCCTCAACGCTTGGAATTATTGCCGAAATTATCTAATATTGGCGTAACTTAAGAGCCGGGACTCGAACTGAAAAGTGTTTTTTGTTGCTTCTCTGCTGCAGCTAATGGTTCTCTCGCTAAGTGACCCTCTTTTGACGCAACGGTTTGTTTAATATGCTATTGACTACAACACAACACTACATAACCCAACATAACAGCGACTCTTCCAACAAAAAAGAAAATATTTAACAAATTTTTTGCTGTTGTTGTTCGGCCCAAACCTATTGCCCAAAAGCTCAATTGAATACACAGTATATTATTAGTGGCGTTAGAAGAGAAGCGAAAGAACAGATTGAGTTATAATGAACGCAACGCCTGTCCGACGGATCGGTGTAAGTGTGAGAAGTCATACATTTCTTGTCGACTATATTTTCACACAAAAACTTATTATTTTCTTTTCTCAAAACTGTTGTACAATATTTTGGTTGGCACTAGAGGTCAAGTGCAGCTCTAGAGTACAACAAACGCCGAATTAATATAATGCTTATAAATGTTTAGCACCGCTTAGAATCACTTAAAAAACTACTTTAACTCCGAAAATGGCTAACATTTTAAGTATTGATGCGTTTCGACAAAGAATAGGAAAGAGTCCTCTCTTTCGACCACTATTTGCCAAATCGTAAGTAAACACCTTTTCCGACGACGTCTTCTCTCTTACCTTCGCTCTCCCTCTCCCTCTCCTTCTCCTCATTCACGCACTAAATACTGAAAATTATTTTCTCTTTTCTCTCTCTCTCTCTCCCGGCCCCATCTCCTCTGCCATTCCTCTCCCTCTCCTGTCGGCGCAAACACACTAACAGTCGAATCGGTCTTTAAGTAAATATCTCTTATTTGCGGCAATTGAGTGAAGATGAAGACCAGAGACGACGAAATCAATTCGTATCTAACATTCGGTTCGCAAAGAGCGTCACAAATAAGTAAGTCTTTCGCTGACATGAAATCGTAAAACAAGAAAAAACGAAAAGACTTTTCACATTAAGCGAAAATATTCTCTATCTCTGTACCGATCATATCGTCGTATTTCATACGGGCTTTAAGTGTATGAGAAATACGCGGAAAATATTATTTTATTAATCCATAAAAACAGAAATAAATTAAAAATATTTTATTTACCACTACTTGAGAAGTAAATTAACGAAAGAATTTGAGTCGAGATATGAGCGAAATAGCGCACGAATAGAATGTTTCTAATTGAAATTTAATATGAGAATGTACCATGTCTATGTCTGAGTCGAGTTTTTTATTGCCTTCAATCAAAACATTTTATAGTTAATAAAAACCACTTTTTTCGGGTAAGAGATCATCTCAAAGATCATCTAATGTTGTGTTTAGCAGTCGGTGTTTGAGTAGTTCAGCCGAAATGAAGTAAAAATTTTTGTTAATTTTCTTCGTTTTTACGTAATTATCGAATTCGGGGCCCATTTGGCAGAAGAGGAGTGATAGAGGGATAGAGGGATAGAGGGATAGAGAGCACAAGTGATTAATAAAAGCCAACTTAAAGCTCGGCGTATATGCACTACAAGTGCACAACAAAACCGTTTAATAGCCATCGCTTAGGAAACAAAAAATTTGTTAAAATGAGTTCTAATTCTAATACTAAAACACAAGACTAGGTATGAAATACATGCTATACATGATATACACCACTCCTTAGTTCGCTTACATAACACAACATAAGAAGCTCTAAGTATTCACTCGATTGGGATGACTAACCAAATGGATTGGGCCTTAAAACTGGCAATAAGTGGCGAAACAGCCACACAATGCACAACAACAACAAAAATCATTTACAAAATTTTAACGACAAATACCCGGCCGTACGGCTCGGCCTCCACTCTCTTAATAGCAATGGGTTTTCGAAACTCGTTTTAATGTTTGCCATCGCGACAGGAGAACTAATCGAGACTTCGAGATGAAATTCATGAACAAAAAATGCTCATGCTACAAAAACTAAACAGTGCACTAACCCTAAACTCTTATGAATTACTAATAGATTCCTAATTTTTTGCTCAATTCCCTTGCAATCAATCCATCGATTCGAGTCATTACTCATTAGACACCAGAGAGTGAGCGGAGAGAGGAGTCGACAAATCATGAAAAATGTTATGCAGTGTATGCGTAAAAAATTGAGAAAAAATTATACAGAACAATTATATAATAGAATAATAATAATACAAATCAAACGCGATTTCGAGCGAGAATTCAGAGCGACTTTTTCCCGAAGTGCGAGATAAAAAATAGCGAACTTTGCATATCATAAATAAAAAATCGCTTTACTATTATTCCCATTATATTCCGCGATTTTTTGCTCACATAATGAGTGCGAATGAGTGCTGTTTAGGCGCTTAATAATAATTACTATTATTCTTAACTCAATGGTGTTTGCTCTCTCATGACTCTCTCTCTCTCTCTCTCTCTCTCTCTCTCTCTCTCTCTCTCTCCCCCACTCTCTCTCCCACTCTCTCCGCGTGCTCTCCCGGGTCTTTCATAGACTGAATGGAGAGCCCAGATATCTCGTATTGAAATCTAAGTTTGTTATTCATTTGCATTGAAGTTTAACTTTGCATAACATAACGCATTGAATGGGAGAGAGAAGTGAGAGAAAGAGAGACATAGAGAGAGACAGAGAGAGGTCTTTCGCAGCGATTTATAAATGGAAATGGATTTATGAAACGATTATTTATAGAGAATTCTGATTCGGGACCATATGATGCGAGAAACTGTGTGCAACACAAAGCCGATAGGGACCGGGAGGAGGGGGCCGGCACTGGCAGATTGGAGAGTGCGAGCGCCCGGCACTCGGCACATGTACGCAACGTTTAATCGAGGAGAGAGAACAGCCATCATCTCCATAATCCGGTGCCGGCGCTCGTGGAAGGGTATCACAACATTTGGGGTCATAACAAGCGATATCTAATAAAGACCCTCTTCTTCATCAGTGCCATCACTGCTGCCGGAGCTGCTGCTGCCGGCGCTCGACTCCGCAATTCTCTCTTTATCCCACACTTTAAGCAGTAATTCAATTGTTCGTCGAATTCGGTTCAACCGACTGAACGCCGAATTACGATCGTTTGCATTGAGTTTATATTGAATTCACAGAAAATATTAGTTTTAATTCAATCGAAAATTAAATAAAAAGCTAAATAAATAAAACTCAACTTGCCTAAATTTACGCAATTATTGTTCTCTTTTTTTTCTAAAAGCAATTCTCACACTGTTATTGAGTGACACTATTATTAAAACGTCAATTATTGCATTCATTCCATACTAAAAATCGTTACTACAATTGTACATTGTAAATTTCAATTCTTATTCAAATATTGTTATTATAATTGTTTAATGCCTTTTGTATTAATACGGTTAGTCTCAGCACTCATTTGAATTCAATTCAATTTCATTCGCAGTTTTATTATTAGTTTATTTAACTTTTCCTAAACTAATAAAAGTGTTTATATTATAATCAAGAATTGAATGGAAAAGCACAACAATATTGGACTCGTTTTTTGTTTAGAAGTCGTTTTCATTAATTCGAAAGTCTCTGAACGCAAACGCTATGGCAATGACTGCACGACTGTTGGTATGGATTCCGTACGGCACGGATCGATGTGTCGATCTCTCGCACTGTCTGCCGATGTCTGTGCACAACATTAGAATAGATTAGTATAATAGTAGTAGTGAGTAGTAAAATGGCAAAACCGAAATGAATGCGAGACTAAACTGTGTAACTCCGCTCTGATATGTTTGGCTAATATATAATACACAACAAAAGTACGCTTTTCGCTATCGACTGTCACATCTCGACGCTCCGTACGAATCGGTGTATTTCGCGATATCGGCGCGACTCGAATGCATAACAGTCTTCGAGGCAAAGGCAGTGGACATTAGACGAATATACTGTACACACATTTATACAGTATATTTCGTACAGATATATAACGGCAATGATTTGTTAGGGTTTGCAACCCGTAGTCTCGTAACTAATAAATAGTTAGCAAATGTGAGACAAAGTTTTCGAGGGTGAGAGTGGGTGAGTGAGTGCGAGTTCGGGTGCGAGAGTACGAGTGCGAGAGTGTGTGTGCGAACTAAGAGCACAATAACGATGATTATATGGCGAGCCATCCCTTCTCTTCATTATATAATAAACTTTTGTCAATAAAATAAATGACAGTATTTTGTGCGAAATTCTGGTCTCTAAACAACAAAGAGATATATCATATTCTATGCATACAATGCAAGCCATTGACAACAAACGCGTAGAGAATCTTCTGTCAGGAAAAGGCAAAAACGGATTTTTTCTTCTAAATTTAACTTATTTTTAGCTCAATTTAGAAAAAGTCGAAAAAACATGCACATTTTTGTGCTGTACAAGTTTTGTATATTATTTCAAATAGTATTTTGAGTAAATCAATGTTTGGGAGAGAAAGCAGAGAAATATAGCGAATACTGTAGAGAAACACATATTAGTCGTAAATATGAATATATTTTTTGACATCTCATGTGAAATAACGCAAAATATGACTGTGTATTGTGCGAGAAATAGTTTGGACTGTGCAAAGTAAGCTCAAAGCCATTCGATCGGATACTTTCGCATGTAAAACTAAACAGAACTAACAAGTTCGAGATAATCAAGTGTAAAACGCGTTTTGTTGTTTTAGGTTTAGCTGCAATTTAAACAGAAAATTTGTTATATGAGAATAATTGCGCAGGATGAAATAAGCAAAACCTAACAAAACAACAATTCGTTTTGTTTTGTTAATACGCGGAGTGAGTGAGTGCTTCACATACTCAGCGAATAATTACAATTCAATACGAGAGTCAGTCAATGATTAACAGCATTAGAAAAAAATTATACGAAATAAAAAAAATTAATGCAATTAATGGCAAATTATTATTTCAAATGATTAGCGGAAGACAAGCGAACAAAACGGCACAACATCTGCAGTAAAAATATGGTTTAAAAATAACTTTTCGATTATATTGTTATTAAATGCGATGAATGAACAGAAAATGTTTATTTTGCTTTCGCATTAAAAACTGGATATACTATAAGAGTCTAATTCGTTAATTATACAGTATATACAGAATTAGATATAAAAAATTATTGATGACTTAAATATATGGCAATTAGACCGACTATTGACTGTTAATTTAAGGCGTATAATAGGCTTAAAGTATATTTGTAGCCCCGGAGCCGCCGTTCCTACCGGCCCTCAAAACTCAAAATAATGGCTTATAATTCGCAAATTTATTATCTATTGATATAATGTCTGATCTCTAACTCGACTCTAACTCCAGACACACAACGAATGGCCAGATCTGCGAAACTCGACTCAAATTTATTGGATTTTATGCGAATTTCAATAAATTGTTTTCTTGTTTTCCAAAAATGTTTTTCTTTACGTTTTAAATCTCTTTTTTCAATTCAAGACTTAAATCACTAACAAATAGTAATAAATTATAATACATTTCTGCTTTTTGCGAGTCTAGTCTCAAAAATTCTGACTTTAAGTCAAAGATTATTCACTCTTAAGGTCAACAATATATTGAACGTAAGCGACGAACGCGTGTCGAGACTCGACATTCAGATACGAATTGATAGATTGAAAGCACTGTATATTTGGCCAGAGTTTACATGTTTTTTCAGATGACAAACAAGTAAAAGGTTAACAATTTATTAAATAAACAGTTCTAATCGAAAGCGTAAATATTTCGTGAATTCGCCATGCTAAGTTAAGAAGTGAAGCACTAAATATAACTGCGATTGCACTCGCATTGCATTCGAATCAATCGCAATGTTTATTCACTTGAGAATCGGGTGAATAATATCCAGAAATTTAATTATTTATAACATTCTATTTGTTTGGCGAGACTTACAGATAATTTGTTCGTCGGATGCGATCGGAACGGCATTCGCGAACAGAATAATCGCAATTAAGTTAATCCAAAATATTTGGCGATAATAGCGGTAGTGATGCGACGATATTCGGCTCCCATTTGAGGGCATTATTAAATCGATCACTAATTCAATCGCATTAGTGATGAAAATAATGCGAAAAATATATCAAAACAATAAAAATCGAAATAAAACTTATATAACACTCGAATAAATTACTGCCGCATATATCAAAAATACACAGTTTATCCAAAGTACAGTCAAAGGTTTCACCATCGCACGAATAAATGTATAGCAAAAAAATCTATACTGTATAAATAATGAGCATGGCTAATATTAAGTTCGCGAAATTCATTGTGATTTTACGATTCGGTCCGTCGTCTTCATAAAACACACAGTTCTGCGAAAAAACAGTCAATTCTCGAGTCGTAGCCGTAATTGCGAACGCATTTCGTATTAGTCTTACGACAGGAACACATAAAACGGCGAAATTTTCTGCAATTTGGCGAAAGTACACAGAAGTACACAGAAAGTACACTGTAACTTTTTACAGACACGGAGAGAATGCACTGTTATATGGAATATATTAGTGAATTAGACTCGCGTTTCGAAGCGAGAGCACAGTTAGCATTGGGTAGAACGCACTCTACACTTGACAGTCCGTCTATCTCACGCTCGCCTCACTCTCCTGGCGCTCTCGTATACAGTGGTGTATACAGTGGGGTATTGGCAGTGTTGAGCACTGGCAACAAAAACTGGCAAAACGAGGACTCCGGGCCTACTCGGGTTCGGTTCAGATTTGTTTCTGAGAGCTGTGTTGAACGGCTCGACAGCGTTAGGCACAGGCACTCCACTCATGAGGAAAGAGAGGCGAAAGCCCTGCAAGCGATTCGCGAGCGCCAGCACAGGTCGAGTCGACTGCGCGCTGCTCAGGGGGAGAGTCGACTGCTGCTCGCATACCAGCCCTTCGAGTGCCGTATCGACTGTATGTACAGCGCGACTGGCGTTCAGATAATACACGAGTGAATGTCAATAATACAGCTATTCTTCGACATTCATCGCGTATTCCATTCCGTAATGGTTTGCGAAATTCGGTGGCGTTTTCGCCAACACTTCATACGCAGCGCACGGATAGCGCACAGAGCTCTCGAGCGAGACTACCAGTGCGTCGACTGCACAACCGATATCTCAGCCGAACGCGTACTTCACTACTCGAACGCTGAACGAGAAGTGAAATAATCTTTTAATTAGTCGACGACTTATGCCAACCGATGAGTTCGATATCTGTGACGAAGTTTTTTTGAGCACTTATTCTAATCAAACATTTTTTTCTATTTGATTTTTATGCCACAAATTTGTTCTGTGCAAAATCTTATCGCCAGCTGTATGTTGACCTAAAAAATCAATGCCTTTTTCCGCATAAATCTTTCGATTTGATCTTTTCTCAATTTTTAACTATTGTTTTTAGTTTTGCAAAAAAAGTTATCGTCTATTGTTGTTATTAATAACACGAATAATTAATATTAATGTAGAGTTGGGGTAATTTTGTTAATTAGAAATTTATATATTCTCTTTTCTATTAGATATTCTCAGATTGTGTTTCACGAGAAATACATTTTTATAAATATTCATCGATTAGAGAGAGAACAGAGACTTCGCGTTAGAAACTGAATGCAAGCGACGGGTAATGGAGAACATGTGAGGACTGGGAGAGCGAGAGTGGAATCGAGTGAATCGACTGCAGCCATAGGTTTCGTCGATATATGGCATCACATGTTTGCATAAGAATAGTCTCCTGAGAGTCAAAAATAGCAAAAAGCGAATCCTAATGTTTGCCATTCATGTCATACATAATACACATTCTCTCGAAGTTCGCTGTTTTTTAGGTACAGTTTCCGATCGTATAATGAGAGGCGAAAAACTTTAGACCGTACCATTTGCCCGTATTAGAGCCGATGTTAGCATGGTAATATTGGCACTAACGGCGAACCTGTTCACCGAAAAACACACATACGGTATAATGTATAATGTTAGTTCTGTTTTAATAGCAGCGAATGCCTCTATCATTGCTGCCATTCCTACCCGATTCGCGTTTTATACGGTTTACGCATTAAGTTTATACTATACTAGACTGTATAAATATTATATAAATGAAATTTTCGCATTACTTTATCTGATTATATAAATACACTCACAAACAGACTCGAAGTTTGCTTATTCTGTACTGTACCATTGTAAACATTAAATAATATTAATTTTTTGTAAAAAAAATATAAAAGCATTAGTCGGAGCCTAAAGTCGAACCCAAATGCAGTGAAAAAGCGATTCATTTGAATGCGAAGTCGAGCTGAAGTCGAGCGCAAACACCGCCCGAAACGCCAGACGACGACTACGTAATCGCAACCGAACTTTCGCTCTCCTTATCGAAAGCGACTGATTGTTTGAATTGGCATTAATTTTCATAAGTGATAATTGTATTTGACTTTTCTTTATGGCGTTCTCATCGCTATTTTATAACTACACTTCATATCTATATCGCAGTAATAATCGCAAAAAACTATAACTAAAATAAAAATATTATATAAATTATGATTACAATTATTAGTCGCCGTATTTCGCAGAAGACAAATATTAAGCAACAAAGAATAAAAATTGCTCTTTACACAATTATGTATATTATTATTACAAATATCAGCAACTATTTCGAGTATTTTAGTCATTAAAAAACATACTGTGCACATTGCACTAACAGGTAAGTAAGAAATTATCAAATAAGAGCTGAAAGCGTAAAGAGAGTCACACCATTAACCTCATATAAACTGACTGTGTAAATTTGTTCTGGCTGATGAACACCTACAACATGTCTCAATTTGAAATGTTGACTTATTGAATACACCTATGACTTTAAAAAATTAACAAAGTTAAATAAGCAGAGTAGTCAAACAAACCCAAAATTAATTGATAAATGTACTCAGATTTTCGAAACATACACTTATCAATAAAACTGTATATTTATTTTTCCCTAATACAGAAGTAAATTGCAAAGCACTTCAGGTATAATGATATATAAATTCTATTAAATTAATAATTATATATATTATTTGCTTTATCTTTGCGTCGATTTCTGCTCTAATCTTCGAAAAAGTTGTGAAAAACGCTTTCGATTCGATACAAGTCCTTCACATTTATTGTTTAGAGAATTACGAATTTCTTGTCTTAGATTTCATTTATTATATATCATACACTCATATACAGTCTATTTTTTGATGCCGTATGTAATCTCAAGATTTATGGTTTTTGGCCAATACTCGGGAACGCCGGCCAATACCGTTCGTATGAGTTATATATTGTATATATATTTTTGTTGCAATGGAAAAGCGATTTCGATTTCGTGTGTATTCTCTCCCGACTTCTTCCCCTCAAATATATTATGAAAAGAAAGAGAAGGAAAGAGACGGCAGTAGAAGGGAAGGGAAGAGAAGCGAAAGCGTCTGAAATCGATAAAACAATATGATTGGAGACACGAGTCAAGAGTCAGAAGAGAAGGCATTTACGAGAACTACGAGAACTCGAAGTGATATTGAAGTATAACCACCGAAACTAATACCTAAGTATGCGCTCCGACTATGCATTTGCGAGACAAAGGCAGAGGCGGTCGACGAATACGGGAAGAGATGCCAGAAATCAAATGATTGCCACAAGAATTCCTAATGTCTTTTGCGCGCCGTTTATGACATTCAATGCCATTATTCTTATTCTTTATTTTCCATTTTTTACGCCAAATCTCTTTTCGCGCGAATATAACAAAAAATTCCATTTCTTATACTTAAATTATATTTATTGAATTTAACATTTTATTTGCATATATTTCGCGTTAAAACTTATTAGTTTATTGCTTCCGTTAAACTTTTTTCTCACCCATTTGCTACAATACACGTATAGTTTAATGTGCAGTGTATTTATTATTAAATTCCAGCCTGTGCATTTTTTTACAACACTTCAACGTCGTTCGAGATTAGCAATTATTTTATCAAACTTTTATCGCAAAAACATAAACTTTGTGTCTCTCGGATCAAAAGCTATTGTCTTTTTAACTTTTTATGTTCGCTCTGTCAGTGAAATAGTATATAATTTATGTATTCTTATACTGTATATACGGGTTTAGTGTATAGATGTTTTTTTCCAAAATATTTTTCTTATATCCCTAAATGCAAGACTCGGAGCATTTTACTTATATATTTTGCACTGTACATATAAAAACAACAAAATTCGTGTCAATTTTTCTCAGGTCTGATATTCAAATCCTATCAATCATTTTATGATTTTGTCGTTAAGAAAAACAGAGCAAAAGTGCTTTACATTCGGCAAAAAAACTGTTTTTGTATTATGTTCCTTTTTCTCCGCTATTATTCTCCCCTTTGTATAAATCAGAGTTTTTCTTGTTTGTAGCATGTTTAAAGCAAAAGCCGGTATAAAATATTTTCATAAAAATAGCAATGTAAAAAATATGAAACAGATTAGGTATACGAAAGGGAGAACAAAGACAAAAAATTAAATGTAAGTTATCTGTGCACTTAATCAGTAGTTTAAAAGTTTGAAAATGCTAAAATAATGGGAAAAACTCGCAAAAAGAGCAAACCTATCGTAATATAAAACAGCCATGGCAATTTGAAGCTTAATTTGCATTTTAATTTCCAAAACGCCTAACGAGAGTAAAACAAGAGTCTCAATAATTACGCCTAAAATAATAAGTACAGCGAATAATGTGCAGTATAAAAGTGGAAGACGCATGCATAATTGTCTTCTATGGGTAAACTTGTAATCTTCAAATAAATAGATGACTCCTTAAACAGCAAAAAATCAAAGCACGTATCGAAAAGATAAGATTAAATATAATAACATGTTTTAACGGTTGAGCTTTAGCTTTGACTACTTTTTTTATACCGAAACATTTTCTTTTCTAGACTGCACAAACTTTATTAGAGTAAAAACCAGAAAACATTTTTTCCAAGGGAATAAAGTATGATACTATGTGAGAAATAATAAGTTCGGAAAACTATAGCAGGGTTATTAATCTTCGACTTAATTCTTTTAAAGTTTTTTAAGCAATATTCTCCCGTTTTTCTGACTTTCGGAGCACTTCTTGTACTCTATTTTGTTTCGTTCGTTAATGCGATTAATCAGGTTTTGGCTCATTTCAAGTGATGCCATACGAACTCATATGCAATCAATTCAATGCAAAGTCTGCGTAATATGTATTGCAAACGCCATACGAACGCAACGCCACTAATCAATTGTGTGCTTCACAGCTATTATAACTACAAACTACTCAAAAAATACTCTCCACTTACGCCGTATAATATACTGATAAGAATTTTTATTTATTTTTTCACAAAACAGTAGATATGCTATTAACTCGAATTACTTTTTTCCAACAAAAATAAAATATTTTTCTCCCATAAAAGTTAAGCAAAACATTTGTGCAAAAAATTGATATTTGCTTTTAAATCATATTAAAGTTAGCAATGATTTGCTTTCATACTTAAACAGATTAAAACTGTTTTAAATATGCGTGCTAGATAAGACGTTGGAAGAGAAAAAAGTAAATTACTTAACATTTGAGCAAAAATCTGGAAATTAAAAATCTTAAAAATAGATATAATTTTGGAAATACAATAAAAATATTTGAGAATATTCTCTGAGAAAAGAGAAAAAATTCACATAATTTTCGACTTTATTTAATAACAAGTATTAAAAAGAGGAAAAAAGCTTTCGATTTAAAAGTGAAAGGCAATCATTCGAGTGAAACATTTGAAGAAATATAAGCCATTTATTTGGATATTGAAGACTACAATCGGCAGGCATTCCGTGCACTACTCGGGCGCTACTACTGGCGCACACATCCGAGTTCGCCATGAATTCACTCTTAACTTTCTACTCACTTACACTTAATTCTTATATTTTATTTTTCTTTTCATAATGTTCTTAACCAAAAAATACTGTCGAATAATACCCGAGTAGTCGGCGAACTGCCGGAGCAGTACGAGTGAACTGAATGAGAAAAACTGAATCTAATGCCCAATAGATTGTGATGTGAATGCGTTCGCGAACTCCTATTTCATTCACTAGTTCTCCATTCGATTCGATCGCTTCGGAAGACATTCCGAACGCAAGAGTTCTCTACTTCTCGACGACTGACTCAATGAAAACGAGTGAAAGAAATCGTAAATTTTATATATTTAGTGAAAAAAACGAGAGTATTGTTCGCCAATAACGGACGCAAAGTATTTGGCCATCAAATGAAGTGGCGCTCAATTTATTTTCGCCGATACTCTTAGTCTCTATTATACTGTACAGTATAACTCGACAATTGATTATAAGTTCTAATTTTCCGAACAGATAATACTCCGAAATTGGAATTAAAACTGATTTTTGTCCAATAAATGCATTGCACTTTCGCACAGTTGGGTAGCGCGGACTCGAAATGCGAATCAATTGCAATAAAAGGTATAATTTTTAATGAAAAGTAGGGGAACGGCAGAGTCGGGCAAAAACTGCTGGCGTAAGCTCTCGTAAGTTACTGTGTACTGTACAGTGCATTGCGCTTCTTATCGTAAGCCAATTGTGCCATGCTCATATATGCAATCGAGTTTTCTCGTATGCTATGCTATATGCGCCCATTGTATGCCTACTGTTCCCGCATTGTTCCCAAGTCTCTCATTTTGATTAGATGTGTCGTTAAGAGCTCCTGTACTGCAAACCAATATTAGACGACTTGTGTTCGCAATTTCTGAAACTAATTTCACTCTTTCGGCCAGAATTGCATCACAACTGCGATAATCATTAGACGGCGTAACGAGTTTGAGAGCGAAAGCACTCTTTTCTTTACCGATTCCTTCCATCTCTTCATTCTTTTCGCCGTAATTAGAGAATCCGTTGATTTATTTTTTGCCATTCCTTTCGATTCCTTACCATTCCTTACCATTCCTTACCATTCCTTACCATTCCTTTCCTTATTCTTCTCATTCTTTTTCCATTCTTTGATTTGTTTTACTTATATTAATGATATTTGATTTGAATTTCCTCTTAATGTCAGTCAAAATGCTATCTCAATAGTAAATCACATTTATTGTCGGTTCCAATCAATTAATAATTCATTAATCAATCTTTGAGTTCGTATTTATCGTCGACGGAGAGAGTGAGAGAACGGCGACAATCGATAAATCTTAGCATTCGCTTCAAATACACAAAAAAAAAACTTTTTTCTTGGCTCTAAAATCGGATAAACTTTTCGCTCATCTCTCAAACGATATGTCAGATTCTTTAAATATATTGCCAAGGCACAAAAACTCAAAAACTAAAGATTTGCACTAAAAAACATACTGGTATTAAACTAAAATGAGTAAAAAATTATATTTTTTAGAGGAAAAACACAGTGCTAAATATTGCTGTGTGTTTGGGTAAAATGCAGCGCTTTATTAGAAAAATATTTGCGAGAGATTTGGGGCTAAACTGTGTACAAACTGTGTAGAAATGGCAAAAATCATTTTTCAATCTGATTGATCAAAACGAGAGAAATCTACTGATAAATGGGTCCAACGTTTTGCTTATCCGAGAGATTCGGCGGAGTTTTTGCCGGAGACTCGCCATCAGACTCGCGATCATTCATAAAGAAAAGAGGAGACAGTTATTCGACTATAAATAATGTGTTGCCATTCCCTTCGGTGCGTACGGCACTGGTATGTGTGCCTCGAGTTCGTAGTTCTTGAACCGAACGTCACTTGAACTCACGGCTCGGCTTCGATGCCATTTGTTTATTCGGTTCCGAAATTAACTCATCAAACGAGGGCTGAGATGGCAGTGACTGAACGGCGTTGCGAGTGAGCCGTAAGAGACGTAAGATATGAGCCATTCATTTGACTACAAGTGATGCGCAAACACACGACGAGAACAATAGCGGCAAGAATTACATCGAAATTAATAATAAAAAAGTCATTTGTTTGCAAAGAAACGTTCGCCTCATCTGCACAAAGACGGCGTCAAATAATTTCTGAAAAGAGTTGAAATTTATTTTTTAATTCTATTCGCAACTATCATGTTCTTTTTACTGCCTTTGTATGAATCCATTAATAATAATAAAAGATTTTTTCTAAGACTAACAATGAAATACATTATACTATTCTGTGTATAGAACTAAATACGAGTTATAAATAAGCGAATAAATAAATTATTTGTATTTATTAAAATAAAAGTTCGTTTTATTATATTTTTATTATTTATGCAAAACACTTTTTTGCCAAGTTAATTTCCTCTATTAAGCTGTTTTTATTTGCGTTAATAATTTATAACTATATGCATATCAAGTTTTAATTTAAGGTAGAATCGTTCTGTTTTGCTAAGTAATAAATAATAGCATGGTAGAAAACAAAATAGGTTTAATTATTATTATTATGAATAGTTGCCACTAAAAATGTTTCGCTACCAATGTATGCGCATATGAATTTATAGCCTTGAATTCGTAACCAACAGGAAAAAATAAATTCAATACAAACATGGCAAAATAAAAAAAGCAAAAAAATCCGAACATTTCATTACCAATCGATTTATTTGGGGTTCAAATGTGCGAATCATAGCCTAATTCCGAATCAGATCATTCAAACTCGAGACGACGGGAACCGAACCAAATGTGTTGTCAGTTTCGATTCGATTGATTTTTTTCTCCTCTTTCGCTGTTTTTAAAAACTTTTTTCACTTTTCGCTCACAATTTGATATATTCAGTGCGAAAATACAGATAAAAATATATAACTGTATCTGAAATCGATGTTCGCGTTTAGCAGAAATGCGAGCAATGGATAGAAAAAATGCAATGTTTGGACAGAATTTAATGTCTCGTCGAGATCGCGAGTACCGGTGCTCTACGACTTGTGCAGCTCTTGTGCTGATTCATCGAATATTTATTTTACGGTCGACACAGACACTGATTACTCGCAGTTAAGCGCTGGAGAAGGCATTCCGACGTAAAGTAGGCTTTTCGAGAGCAAAGGCATCGGAAACTCAATTAGAAATAACTGAATTCGACGCCAAACCGACTAACCCTTGAAATGAAGAGCCGGGCCATCGCATGCCTGGCCGTCGTTCCTCTACCCGATTATACCGATTAGTTTGTTTTAAAAGAATAATAAATATAAATAATTTATTTTTATTTACTTCGCATTCGAAGAGTGCAAAAACAAACAAAAGTCGATTCGAGTATTCTTCGTATGAATAGCATGCATAAAGAATTTTTATTTTTGCGCAAAATTTTCAAATATTCGCGTGTTTTCAGTCAATGAGTCGCTATTTTAATCTTATAGAGAGTTCAGCCAAACCACTGACACATATCCCATATGTAATGCGTGGCTATTGAGCAGACATTAGCCGAATTAAAAAATGAATTATACAGTGTACAATGTGCCGGTCATTGGTTAATGCAAGTGTAAACAGTATTTTTTCATAAAATTCGCATTAAATTTATGATTTATTAGTTAATCAATCAATTGTTTAAACAGGGAATGACTTCTACCGACGCTTTTGCGATGCTTTTAATTAAATGACTAAAAAATTTCTGATCATTAATGCATTTAATAATTTCATTCGACTGTAGTTTTGAATGCATTTTCGATAGCATTGCATAAATTCGTAATTACAGTGTTTGCTGAGAAGACAGATGTCTAACACTCTCTGTATACACATCTCAGCGCTGGTAAAACTGTCCTCAAAACCTACCCGAGCTCTGCCTATTGCACGTCGCTTACTGGGCAGAGCCAAACAGCTGCCGGTGCGGAATATTTCTCTCTATGAAAAAACTATATTTTATCTTGCTATTAAATCATAACATATTCAATGAATGGGATAAAAAGCGTCTCAATCGGAGCCCATCAGTAAATATTGAAACACTTTTAATGTTTGGGATAAATGCGAAATATATTTCTATGCGATTCCCGAATTCAATGAGAGATAAAAAAAATTTTGCTCTCATTTGCAGCGAAATAGTGGCGAAAATCAAACGCAAAGAACACATACCGTATAGACAGCCGAAAGAGTGAGACTCGACTCAATGATAAGAGAATTTCTGCCGTTTAATCGTTTGGCGATAAAAAAGGAGCGAGATAGAAAGTCGGTGGGGATTAAACTTGGCAGTCTCGCGAAAAATTTTCATAAATGCCTATTCATTAATATACATGAAATTCAATACTCGAAAAAATATGATTCATTGATTCAAATCAGCACAACATTGAGCGCTCGAAATGTTGTCTAATCTATAAACACCCGATATATCAAACACATTGTATATTATATTAATACTGTACTGAATATAATGTTTACTGTATATTTTTTTCGCTGCGAAATAGTTTACACAATTCGAGTAATGCCTTTGTGATCGAATAGGCTGTCAAACAAAAGCCTCGACTTATAATTATTAGTTAGAAATATGCAGTTAAGACAAGTTATAATTTATTTGCCAAAACATTTTAATTAAAAACAAACATTTTATGTAAATACAGTTTTTTCTGTTCAGAAATTGTTGAATAAACAAAATTTATATATAGTATAAAAAATTTCTATTAATTATTTAGAAAAAAAATGTCTAATGATGGGTGACTTGAGAGCAAACATAATATTTTATACATTGTTGAAAAGTGCTTGAAACATTCTGTCGATATACATGATAATAATAATAAAGTACAAAAATTGCCTAAATTATCGAATGCCTGAATAAAAATCTTATAAATTTCGCAAATGAAGGCGTTTTCACCCAAACATTCAATTTGATTAGAATTTAAATTATCTAACATTACACCGAAAAAAAATATATTTTATAATTTTAGTAAGGCAAAAAGCCCAAACGAAAATTTATTATTAAACTGCACCGTTTCAATTTAATTTATTAACATTGTTTCGCCAGCAACTCATCCAGTTATGCGCGCTGTTAGGTATATACAGACTAAGTTAGCATGTATGCATTTTCTAATTTGGGTTGTTTCGAGAGTTCAAATATTTTTCGCTGTGATTAGAGGTAAAATAGATCATAATTTAAATGATAAAATGGATGTAAATTCGCGAATAAACTGCGCTTTTTATTCGCGAAGAGTCATAATAATAATTATCCGTAATTTTCATAATCAGATTAATAGCTTTGAGTTGTTTTTAAAAATGCATTTACGTATCCGATAGCGTATTGCCTCATTCGCTAAAATAAAAGCGGCATGCTAATCTAATCTAGTGCGTTTTAATAACGTTATAGAAGTTATTCTATATAACATTTTTATCTAATTAGTTTGTTATGCGACGCAAATGATTAACTCGACATTTAATTGACCGACAATTATGATAATTTTGACAAATTATTGATTGAATTATTGAATAAAATTACGGTTTGTATCGAATTAAAGCAAAAATAAAGACAAAAATTTTAACACTTCTAGCTTGACACATTAAGCGAAATAAGCGATTTAAACAGCTCGAATTCGTCGCTTATAATGTCGCTTACCCTGTGCATTTTTTTCTTCTTAGAGAATATTTTTATTTTTATTGTTTCGTTAGGAAACACATTCATAATTGAGACAAATTATAAACTGACGGCTCATTGGAAAACAGCGTTTCGTTTCTGTTGGCGACAAAAGCGGATATTTATTTCAAAAATAAGAAAATAATTTCAATTCTTTTAAAAGCTATTATATATGTAATAGTCGTCGAGTTTTATGCGTTTTTTGTTTCGCATTTTCTTCTTGTGTTTCGGCCGATGCTATCATTATTATTGTCTCTTTTTTCTCCTGTTTTTAGCTAATTTAGGAGCTCTGCCAACACATACATTATACATGCTAGAGAAATCTGGGTCATTAAACTTTTTCGCGAATATTTTGTTATGTATACGCGAATAGCTTTGAAAAGAGTAAAAAAAGAAGAAAAATTAGCAAAAATATTACATATTTAATATGTAGCTTAAATTAAAATTATATGAAAATGTATTTTTTGTTGCTTTTTTATGCTGCACTAAATTCTGCGCAATTAATTAGCATGAAAACATATTTAGTTACCTAACGTTATAATGGGTGATAAATATGCGTTATTTAGTTCGCAATTAATAGATGCGAATCGAGTGATACGATTGTTTGGTTCGGTTTAGACGTCGAGAAAAAAGTGGAAATATTTTCTCTGTTCGGCAGCTGAGGCACAGCCAACACAACAAAAGAAGTGATAATCTCTTAAGCGATAAGAACCGCCTAATCGTAAGCCATAGTAAATAACAAATTGTCACTTATTGTACAACAGGTATAACACATTCACCAATTTTCTTCAGCTAATCATCAAACGCTAAGCTCTCTGTTTGTTCGTCAAACATCTACAGTAACCGTACAATACACTGTACAGTATAATGTATAGCAAAGTATTTCCACTTCTATTTGAACTTTGCTTTGAGTCGAAAATATTTCTATAGAAATAAATTATCGATTCCTTCATATTATTGGTTATAGATTTGAAATGCGAAAAAATGTGATTTAATTACTAATTTTTCTAATCGATTGCATTGTTTAATAACTTTTCGATCGATAATAAAAAGGAGAATAAAGAAAAACAAATTATATAATAAAAGAAAACAAAATTAGAAATTTGTAATCAAATATTTTTATCAACGAAAAGAGAGAACGGCTTTCGGTTGGTATGACAGAAAACATATAAATAGAATGTATAATACATTCGGTGGTAACGCTATATCAAATAAGAATCGCTCTCTTCGGAGGAATCGAACTCGAAGTCAAATTGTTGTATATATTATGTATGTATTCCTGTGTTTGAATATATAACTCGTATATACGGTGTGTATAAACTGTGTATTTTTTATTTCGGTTAAGTTTCTTCATTTGTCAGCGGCATTCTCGGCGGTGCCATAAATGAGGAGAAAGAGCGCTCTTTGAGGCCTCGGTTTGCGAGACTCGCAGACCGAGTGAGAGATGCAGTGAAACGACTATTTATGATATGATATAACGATGTTTTCGCGCAAACCCTCTCGAGAATCGTTATGTGGTTTTTCTCAACAAATTTTTGTAAACCAAGAAAAACAGTTTTATTCATAAATTTGAACGAATTTTTAGTTTCGGTTCAAATTTAGTCACCGACTCAGCAGTAGAGCAGCGGAGAGGGAATGGGAGTGATTGGGAGGGAAGGGGAGAGAGAGATAACTCTTATTAAACATGAGTACTGTTGGCGCTATCATTTCGCTCATAATATTTGTTAACATTCTATTGTTTGCAATGTTTGCACACAAGGGCTCAGACGTCGAAATTAAGGAACGGGAGAGGAGAGAGCGCGAGGCATACGAGCGCTAATAGTTCGCCATCTCTTCACTTCGTTTCCACTATCTATACACTAATACAAAGAACTCTTCTGTTGTTATATTGGATTCAATTCTACATTCAGTGCCATTGATAGCAATAGCGATACTCTAGTTCTCTATTTTTATTTTATTTAATCAATTCTCTGAGAGAGACCTCATTCGCACACAAATTATGTGCGCTTTTGCTGCCGGAGAGGGAATGCCAGCGAATGGAAGCGAATATTCGGTCGAAACACATAATTATTATTTGCGGCAAAACATAACAATATATACGAAAGATATTGTTTTTCTTTTGTTTATACCAAAACATATCTATAATTTGAAGCAAAGGCAACAGTGCTCTCTCTCTCTCTCTCTCTCTCTCTCTCTCTCTCTCTCTCTCTCTCTCTCTCTCTCTCTCCGGCGCTTACATTACTATATTGTTCGCAACGTTTCACTGTTTTGGCAGTAATTCGCAGAAAACACAACAGAATCGGAAGAATATTCTCTGCGGATAGCGAAGAGTTGGCGTTACGGTTGGCGATGCGTCTGATGCCAGTGCGCTCTCCAAGACCTGCCGCAGATGTTGGGCTCTATTTAATCACAAACCGACTAAAGCGACGAAAATATATACCAACTCTTTCGCTATTGAAGCGGAACTAAGGGCAACAAAACGCTATTAAAAATACAATGCATTTTCATATATTCCTAAAATATTATTGTTGGTAAAAATGATA
>JAQIXC010000077.1:0-52529 GCA_034697605.1 Metabelba pulverosa
ACGTTCGATCTCATAGCGCGATAAATAAAACTCATACCTCTATTAAGTAACTCATCTCGAGATATATATTCCGAAAAAGCTGTAATTATATTTTCTGCTCTCAAACGCTAATTCATTCGCAAACGTGAATTAAATTCCGAATACGAATCGGCGTTTTATCCGAATATTTGCGAATAAATTAGAGATAAAATACAAAACACAAAAAGTTACTAAAAATGAACAGTGTCACATCAATAAGCACGGCTTAGAAATTGGCGAGAATTTAAAAATAAAAATTTTTTAATATCAAACAAAACGCGAATTTCAGCAAAATTTTCGATCTTTGAATTTGTCGAATTGAAAAATGCAAAATACATTTTTACATTTCTCTAATTCCGGAGAAATATCGAGTTATAGATTAGTTAGTCGTTTGGGTAATAGCAGTGCTTTTTCATACATGAATACAATATAATTGCATAACAACGAGGAGAGCATAGGAGAGAGCACAGGAGAGGCATAGCCGAGAGAGAAAGGAGAGGAGAGTCGAGTATTGCGATTCCGATAATACCCTATAATTTCTAAGACATTAACTCTAATAAATTATAGCAAATCTTTTACAAACGAATGCATTTGAGAGCGAAATGTTGAGAAATGCGGAGAAATTAGAAAACAGAAACGCATTGATCCGACCATTACGTCTGCCATTGATCCATAAAAATGGATCAAATATTTTATGAATTATGTGCCTCTTTTGTCACTATAATTATTCATTAGTGGCCCAAATATTTTCATTCGCCTTTTTTCGATGCAAAACAATTAGTATTACAAAACATGAAAATATAATTTCTGTGATTATATGTCATCTCATTAATCTTTGAATCCATTTTCACCATTACTTATCGTACAATCGGCTTCAAAAATGGTTTTAGGCATGTTTATTTTTATTATGGAATTGCATCAATATTTGTATTTATTTCTAAAAATTTTTATCAATTTCTAAATAATACATTAATTAAATTTTAACCAATGATTTATTATTAAATTTATCAGTTATATGAAGTTAACTAAAATTGTAATCTATAAATCTAATTATCAGATTAAATATACTATTTAAAAATTTTACACACATTTAGAACGATGTTTTGATAATTACTAAGTTAATTATATAAAAATTAACAATATATGATTAATACGTCACAATTCTTAAAATAAACTCAAAATAATATAAAAATAAACTAAATTTATAATAAGTATGCCTTGTCTTGTTTTCATACATAAATTATATTCGATAAACATCCAAGTTAATTTGTTAAGATAAAAACAGTGTTCAAAATCACCTGAGCTTAGTATGACACACAATAAGCTTAGATATAATAACTTGAAAACTAAATTAATATTTATATCGAAGTCTCGAAAACTGCGCCGATTTGCAGGAATTAGAGGAAAAATTGATCGAAAATAAAGAATACTTTAACTCAAACCTTATGGGAAAATAAGAGAATAAAATCAAAATTAGATCGCTATTCGGTTCTATTATTTGCTTAACTTTGGCAAATTCCTATTATATTAATCTATAAATAGCATGCACAACTCTTTTGCCGTCGAGTGTATAATCTAGTTGTAAAAAAAATCGAAAATAATTCAAAAATTCTTATTTTGCATTTACTTTATTAATGGAAATTTTGTTTCTGAGAATTCAATTTGAAAAACAAATAATTACTTTCGATCACATTTTGTAATTCGGGAGTAATTTATGCAAAACTCAAATTTTATCATTAATTCGCCGATTTTTTTCTTATTAAAAACAATTTATTTTATTTCAAGCCCTCATGACTTTCAAGGCATAGCTCATTTTAAAAATGCAATCATGCTCAAAACTCGCATTTGTTTTATATGAGATGTTCCAGAATATCGCAAAAATTATTTCTACATAAATGCAGAGGTTTTAAAGCGAAAAAATCCAATGCATAATACAAATTTTTAACTAATTACCAAGCTTATCTGACACGCCATTGACTCAAAACACACAAATTATAATGTAACTGTTTAAATTAATTTTCGCCTGTCTAAGCTATTGTTTTCTTGTTATTAAAAATATTTAGATAGTAATGATATTATTAAAGTTATTTAGATTATATATTTCAAACTTGGTCGATTAAGTAAGGCAAAATTACACAACAAAATTAAACTAGTACATTTAATAGAATACATGTAGAGGTAAACATAAATTAATCTTTTGAAAAAAAACTAATCGTTTCGCAAATCGTTTTCGGAAATACTTTCGAAATTATTTTTGAATAACAAATATATTTTAATATTTTATATATACTGTGAATATATACTCCAATTTCGTCCAAATCGTTCAAAAATATTCAAACTACAAATAAACACAAAAATTATTGTAAAAAATTGATTTATCATTACTTTTAGTCATCTAAATTTACTAATAATTATTATTATTAGTTCCTAATAGACCTTTTTGAACTCTAAATTAAGCTAGATACTATAGTTGTATTAATAAATTATGCCAATAATTTTATTTGGGCTACAAAATAGTTTATACAAAGCATCAACATTACAGTTCAAAATTTATGAATGTTAAATATTATTAATAGACTAATATTCATGCCATATTGTATTTAAATATATTGGGCCAAATTAAATTATCATGAATGAAACTAAAAAGAGATATCAAGTATTGTTATTAAAATGTTTGTAATTTTTGCCAAAGGCTGTAGAGCTCAGTAAAGCATTAAAAACAATGTCATTAAAAATTCTACATTCTAATTTAAATTATTTAAATGTGAAAAAACACGCTTGAAGATATAATAGCCTTGATTAAACTCGAAAATTCAAGCATGCTAGAAAAAAAATCTAATCATGAAAAAATCCAAAAACGCAATTGTGAACAAATGATGGGGAAGAGAGCAAAATTAATTGTTTTAAAAATTAATTATTGAATAGTTTTCGCATTTATGAAACTTTGAAATAAATCTCTTGAATCGGAATTTTTTTGTCAAAACGATTGTTAAAACATTTTTTTTTTCGTATAGTTCAGCGAATCGATAATTAATGATCATTTCGTTCACTAGTTGTGCACATATCGACAAATAAACACAATTTGTCTTAATGTATACGCAATGTATTGCAATCTATTGCCATTCAATTCTTTATCCATTTTTTCTCTCCTCCTGCTCTCTCTCTCTCTCTCTCTCTCTCTCTCTCTCTCTCTCTCTCTCTCTCTCTCTCTCTCCCTCCCTCCCTCCCTCCCTCCCTCCCTCCCTCCCTCTCTCCCACTCTTGCACTCTCACCGACTCTCTCTCTCTTGTGTAAACTCTCGCACCCGAACTCGTCGTGAAGTGCCGGTGCGATGAAAGCGTTTATTTGGCCTCAATTTGATGTATGGATTCGGCATTAATGCAGTGAAAACGAGATACTAATTCACAACTAATATAACATCTCTTCTCGAGAACTTGTGAATAAAACTTATGGTTTAGTGCCGACACTACCGACACTACAATCCAATCCTTTAATTCATTCGTTAGTTATGCAGATTTGCTTTACAGTTAGTATTTCAAATGTTTTATCTAGTTCGTTTCAACAAGACTACATGTATACTAAACATTGTTAATCAGAATAAATAAAAATGTACGGGCTTAAAATCTTACAAAATTCTTGAAAATAAAACAAAACAAAATAATCATAATAATAATCATACAGATTTGAAAAGCAAAAAGAGTAGACATCAACAAAAAGTTTATACTATATTAATATTATGAACGAAGTTGTGCTTCAGATAGAGAATGAAGTAATTTGTTTGCAAAACTGGCGGCACAAGTAGGAGAAGTAGTCTATCGAAGTGCTCGTATGTCGAGTTAGCAAATGTAGCAAGTACGGTGAAGTACGGCAGAGTGGGGTAGAGGCAAATAGGGCAGTTAGCCTGGTTCGTGATACAAATTAGGAATTCACACCCAAATTGAATCTGAAATTCGATTTCACAGCTATAACAACAATGTCTTTCGAGAGGAGATATAGAGAGCAAAAGCCCCGCTTCTCATCACTAATTCGTCTATAATATGCCCGAGACTACCAACACATGAGTGCATTCGGTTTAGCGCCCAATTGCCCTACGCCTCGGGTCTGCTGAGAACTACCGGCGCGACTACGTCGGCAAAGATAAGCCCAATTTCGGTGAATATTCCCATCAATTTATTTCATAAATAATTCATTTATCGAATAACTTATACATTGTATATCTAACGCGAATGTCAATCAATGGCTGCATTTCGGTTACCTCTAGTGCAGCCGTAGCCTACCTTTGAAAAGGTTCGGGTGCAAATCAATGAGCGCTGAATTATTCAAAAAACTAGCAAGGCCAAAGTTTTTAATTAAACTAAAGACAAATGCAAACACAGCGGCACAGAGCAGAGCAGTGGAAGAGCAGTGGAAGAGCAGTGGAAGAGCAGCGGCAGAGCAGCAGTCGAGCAGAAGAGCGCCTCAATTGCTGGCTGTTTGGCAAACATGTCCGTCCGTTCCGTTGCCTTCAGACCTACGCCTGACGGCGAAGCCATAGAAATAGCAATTATATGCTTTGCGTTCGGTTCGCAGTTTTTGATCGAATTATTTTTGAATGAAAGCAGTGATTGGATGCGTTTGGCTCTACTCTACGACAACAGCAACAACGGCTGCAATCGCTCCGATTCTCTGTCTCTTTATCTCGCAATCGAATCAATACTACAGACACTACGAGAGACACTACGAGAGACACTACGAGTCGAGAACTAGAGTTCGACTCAATTCTTGAGGAAAATGCAGACATTTCTCGTCTCTAAATGATTTATTGAACGCGATTTCCCATTTGAACGCGAAATAAGAACTTGCTATTCGATATGTGCTGTTTTAAAAAACACAAATCAGTCGAATAAATGCGGGCCTTAACTCATAAATGATTCAATAAAATAAATTCTGTGAAAACAAAACCAAATGAAAATATATAACTGAAACTAAAACTAAATAATACTAAACAAACAGAAAAACAGGAATTAATGTACGACTATTGGAAAGACAGCAGCGATTCGATCGAATGTGGGTCTCATATCACTGACATATATCACTGAATTGATTAAAAGCAAACATCGATTAATAATCGTGTTTTACATCTGTTTCCATCACTTCGGGACAATTGACGACATTTAGTGAAATAATTCACTCAAAAATCATTATAAAAATAATTGAGAGAATAAATTGCTCTATCAATAAGTGATTGCCTTAATTAGGCATGCAATTATTGTTCTGTATCTGAGTTTTAATGCATTATTTAATTAGATATGAAATAAATTTTAATTAAAACAAAAAGCAATAAAAACTTTCTATTCAGTACCTGAACGCACGAAAGTCAGGATCGCATTGGAAATACGGTATACGAGAGGCCAGACTCGGAAAGTCGCTGTATATGAGCCAACCCTTCGATTTCGACGATATCTGTTGCCGAAAGTCCTCCTTCGCCTTCACGAACGACACCAAATCGGAGCCGATCTGCGAGACGCGGCGCAGCGCCGGCAGACAGTCCGAGTCGTGAGTGCAGCCGCACTTGAGTTTGCCGCAGATGAGACACTTGTCCGACTTGAGCAGTTCCACAATCGTGTATTCGCTTTCCTTCGAATTCGATTCGTCGCTCTTTTTGCTACTTTTGCCCGAATTCCCGAATCGGTGGTTAACGGCGACCGAGTATTTGCTTCCATTCAGCAGTTCTTTGGTTTCGATTAGCGAGTTCTGGTCCTCCGGTTCCTCACTCTCGTCGATCGTGAACTGTTTGGGCGGTTTCGGGAAATACATGGTTCCCTCGAAGCCGCGCCGCTCCGAACTGTGTCCGGTGTCGCGGAACTGGTGCGGAGGTCTGACCGCTTTGGCGGGTTTGGCAGCGGCGGCCGCCTTACGGCTCATCTGCTGTTGCGATAGGATTTGTTTCTTAAGATTGATTAGAACTTCATTTGTACTTAAATCAGGTAATGATTCGCTGTTAACGATCCGTTTGCCGATTTGTGACTGAATATTGTTTAATGAATATGAGTTCGAAATCGATAAGTCGGCTAAGAGTGCGCTCGAGAGCTGGTTCGCCGACAACTCCTTACTCTTAACCGAGTTATCGATACTCCGATACCCGACTAAAGTGACTGATTCTTTGGCATCGAATTTATTCGGCTTATTCGGCGTCAGATCTGCGGCCCGTTCGCTCATTTGGGCCAAATTGGTAGTCGACGCCCGGGTGGCCGTCGGACTGTACTCCTCCTTGAGTTTGCCGTAAGAGCCGAAGTTAAGTCGCGACAGATTGTTGAGTATTTTGTCCCTCATATTGCGCTTAATCGACGACGAGTTGTCGTTGTATTGCATTATGTTATCGAAAGTCTCTTCGAAGCAAATCTCGTTTATTGAGGCCGACGTCGAGTGCACTTCCGAATCGAACTTCTCTTCGTATATGATCGGGAAAGTCATCGAATCGCCATCCAGTGCCACACACTAGACACAAGTGCAAACACGTTTAATATTGATCGTTTAATAGCTCATGCTTTCTAATCATTATTATTTTATCATGTTTACATTGATTTTGTTTGTTTCTATCTAAGTTCTTTACTTAACAGGTGTTAATTTAACATGTTAGATATAAATTATAATGGCAAACTTAACACTCATAGAGATAAATAAAATACTGTATATTACGGGAAATTATTGCTTGTTTATGAGTGACAGGCAGTTATAAACAGACATTCATTCATTAATAACAGGATTTATTTCAGAAATGCACATGATAAAACAAATGAACATCGTGAGGCAAACCATCGTCACCTCGACATCACAGGGCGGGAGAAGCGTAAGATACGGCGATTTGCGGATCGAATCACTGATTTCGTTGAAAACAGTTGTGTTGTTATCGCAAATGGAGTGCAAATACCGCTTCTGCTTCTCAATGCAGAAGAACGCCTCCGAAAAGCGTTTGATTCGCTGCGAGTGATGTACTTTCGACAGGTGTTGGTTAATCCGATCCGAGCTGTAGACGACGCCGAGAAACTGCTGCCACTGGAGAATGGCGACGCCGCACAGGTAGGCCATATCGCTCTCGACCGTCGCGATGAAGTCCTCGGGTTTGGTCGTGTCGTTTAGGCCGAATAAGTCGTTTTGCGTCGATATGAAGTCATTGGATGGATTGGATTCGTTAATGAGAATCGATTTATAGCATTCTTGAGCTAATTTCGACAGATTATCGATGGATGGACTCATGGGTTGGTGCGGACAGCGGGCCTGTTGCCACGGCGCCAACATCCCGTAGTAGTCCTCCATTTTGCGGTTTAAGCTCTGAATGGCGGACAACAGGATCGCTGTCAGCCGCCAGTGGATGAGTTGTGCCCTTCGGTACCGAATCTCATTGATCTCATCGCCGGTCTTGGCGTTCGAACCGCTCGACACAATCATTTCGTACCCGAAGTTACAGCTATTGATTGGCGTCGCGTGGACTGAGTTCCCGAACTTCTTATCCGACTTTGACGTGCGGTTACTGATGTACGGCTGGCAGAGAGTGATGAGCGAGCCGTGGATCGAGAGCGTGAGCGCCGACAGGTGGAAGTAGTCGAACATGACGGGCAGGAAGTAGTGCAGACCTCGACAGATGTCGAAATGCAGTATCAATTGGCGAGAGGACACGCATTCGATCGAGTTGTGGTGGTCGGGCCCGAACTCCTGATCCGTGAACCACAGCTCGACGTCGAGCGCGAAGTTGGTTTTGCGCACCTGTTTCACACAGTCCTTCGAGTCGACGATCAGATTGACTTTGAAGGCGATGTAGTCGTCGAGAACCACCTCTTCGTTCTTATAGAGGATCTGAAACGTCTTACTCACTGCACAGCCATTCACTATACACTGCGGAAAGACAACATTCGACTGGCCGTTGCAGACGTCCGCCTCGGCGTCGAGCGAACCGCCGCTCGACGCGCAGCTGTTGGCGTTGGCGGCGGCGGCGGTGCCCGCGTTCGCCGAGTGCGCGGGAAGTGCTGACTGGGCTGAGAGAGACTTCTTGTCGGCGATACTGACTTCGATTTTATGCGTGAGTTTGCAATTCAAGAGTTTGAGTGAAACCCGGATTTGATAGTAACTGACGGATGGATTGCAGACAGAGATCAGGCGTTAGTACAGTATAGAGTAGGTGTGTATGAGTGGCGCGGAATGGCACCGGAATGAGGAATCGGCGGAATATTCGGTGTACTCACCCTCTTTGGAAAAGGTCCACATTTATGAACTTGCTTAATTGCACTGAATATTCAATAATTGCTTGCAATTCAGACATAATATCTTTGCAAATATATTAAAAAAGTGTATAAAATTTCAGTCGAAATGGTCGGTGAAAATCATAAATATTATGTATAAATTATATTATATGAGATTTATTTTATTATGTATAAATAAATTAGAAATTATTTATATTGTTATTATGATAACATATTGTGAAAAGCGAATTTGGTGGTTGTATTGCTAAACAACATGTTTAAATGAATTGTTTTGCACTCAA
The DNA here is from genome assembly GCA_034697605.1 of Metabelba pulverosa. NCBI lineage: Eukaryota > Metazoa > Arthropoda > Arachnida > Sarcoptiformes > Damaeidae > Metabelba > Metabelba pulverosa. The sequence continues at coordinate 8,537 of JAQIXC010000077.1, forward strand.
TTAGAAAATGAGAATTGTATACACAATCCATAGTCTAATCTAAATTCTTATGTAATATAATGCTATTACTACTCATTAGGTGTTGTATTAAAGTCTAGTATTTAATGAAATTATATTATGATTTTCAAAGTTGCGAATAGACCTGCGCTTTACCTCTAATTCCGATTTTCACAGCTACTAGTGCGCTTGGCACCCGCCGTGCGGCACGACCTACCGCACAACTCTATTTTACACTGTATATTGCTCTCATTTCGATTTTTTAAATAGCACTGCTTATTATTATTTAATATTTGATTAAATACCGTTTATATTAAATATTAAATCAGATATTTGCATATTATTTTTAAAATTATTAACTTTGATTTTAAATATGCAGTTCACGATTTAATTATTCTTGATAACATTTAAAAATAATATAATATTAATATAAAAACATAAAATATAGTATGATATAAATAAAAACAGTATATAAAAATGATATCTAACTAAATTTAAAATATAATATTAATTAAACATGAATTTTATCTTTTTGTATCAAATTAATAAATCTGTGTAAAATACGTGCATAAAATTTATCATGTTTTATTAATATTAAATTAAATAATATACAAAATTTTGCTTAACTAAAATTTAAGCTAAATAATTCATAAAATTAAACAGTATCAATGTTGCTTAAAAATTTTAATTAAAACCGATTTCGCCTAGTTATTCTGAAAATTGAATATGAAACTTGGAACAAAGGCAAAATTAATTCTGCACAAAACTTTTTTCACTCAACTTTTACAATAAACGTTAATTTGGTGTTAAGTTCGAATTGTATTGAGTTTAGGCTTAAGTTTCCGTTTTCTATAAGACTTTTACATTGAATTCAATAAACAGATTGGGATTCAAAGCAAATTGAAAACGAAATGCAGCGAACCGTTAGAATTCGTATTAACGCTATTTTAGTTCTGATTGTTTCCCATTTCGAGTGAACGGAATTTCGCGCAAAAGCCATTGCATTAATTTAAATCGAAATAGTCTGTCCACTTCTCTGCCCGAATACTACGCAAATATTACACTGGCTAATTCTGGCAAGAATAATTTCTACAGCAATAAAAAATAACTCCATAAATAATACTGTAATTATTATTATGATTTGTTGTCACATATTAATAATTTATGTGTAAAAATAATAGCATGCCTAGTTTATTAAAATATAAAAACACACACAAACTGCGACATAGAGTGCAAAATCCAAGCAATTGTTTGAGAAAATGGTATAGAATATTGATTTTAGCGAAAAACTATTTGTAAATAAATCTGTTATCGAGTTAACGCTTTTGGAGCCAAATATTGATAGACATTATCCGACATTAAACTGAATACTTGTCTAATATTGAGCAAAAGTGCAATAGCAAGCGCAATTTTTGCCAATCAATATTTAAAAAGTTTTCCTAATTTATTGCGCCGACGACGTCGATGTCGCGATAAGAAGAGATGTTAAAAGTTGACATGAATTATATGACCCAGGCACATCGAATATAATAAATCTATCAAAGCGAACGGCTCGCCCGGCGGGTGCGACGAGGAATGCCTTTTTCGCACTACAATCGATGTTTGGCTTCGAATGTATGGCGAAAAATATTTTACACTTTTTTCTCGACAATCTCTGATTTAGGCGTTTGAGTCGAGAGAAAGCGAGTCTTTCATCGAATTTAATATAAGAAAGTATTTTGAATACCGAATACCCATATGTTTGACGATATGTTTGAGAAAAGAGCGCACAATAGGACTTAAAGTGATAATATTAAAGTGCAAAAGTGTTTGGCTCTCTCGTCAAAAGACTTACTACTTTTTTCTGATGCTCGCACTATATCCGTATATTAGAGGCAATTCGTGTGAAGCCCTCATCCGCGTATAACCAAGTATATAACGCTTCGGAAACATCTGTCCAATTTCTCGTTCTCGCACTAGAGACGCTATTTTCGACGCCTTTTTTGCAGTCCATTCCGCCACTCATTCACACGACTTAATGACTTAAACTTTGAGATTTGTTTTTAATGTCTTTGTTATGTAATATAATATCAATATATTAGTCGCTTTTGGTTTTGTAATAATTAGACAAATTGTTGATATTCTCGAAGCGCTTAAGAATTTTTTCGCACAGTCTCTATACAAAATTGTACACTGTCTATTAAACCGAGTTATATGAAAAATTATCTTTTCGAGGTAAACGGTTTAATAAATCATTTAAATGCTAAAAGTAATGATGCTATATTATCGTATTTTTTTGCAAAGATATTTTACTAACGGGTAAATTACATCATTTAGATTATATAAATTTACTGTTTAATTGCGTGTTTGTGAAGTCAATTTATTAAATTCATATTTTATTAGTCTTAATATAAAGTAGTATTTTATAAATATGAATTTAAATTGAGAGTCATTTATTTAATTATGGTTGGTATTTATATTTTTAGTTCCATTTAATTTGTTTTGTATTATTTTAAATTGTTATGATTATAATCTTGATTTTAAAGCGACAATTTGGTTTAAAATGTAATCATCAAAACCCCAATTTTAACCTGTGTAGGCATTAGGCTTTTTATGTACATCGTTTACTAAACAAGATTTTATATTATGTCTATATTTTGCTCACAACTATTAAAGAATAATTTATTATAATTTTTAATTAAAAAAAGTTTTTTTTAACCAAGGCGTTATTCTAGCAAATAATGATAACAAAATTGTACAGTGTTTACGTAGATTAGAATGGATTGAAATAAATAAATTCATATTATGTTTAACAGTGTTTAATAAATCTCAATTATATCGGAATAGAAAAAAATATTCGCACTTCTGTTGGTCTCCTACCGTCTAATGGGAACTGAGTTTAACGTTTACGCGAAAACTTCGCATTTTTTGCGAAACACTTTATACACACAAATGATATTAAATTTCATTTAATTTAATAAACGAATTGATTTTACTTAATCGCAAATTAAATTAGAATTTTTAATTTAATTAGTTCGGTTTTGTTAAATTTTAATTGCCAAACTGTTCGGCTATAAAAATCAATGGAATTTTTTCGAACTAAATTAAATTACACAAAAAAGTCGAATAAAATAAAACAAAACAATCAGTTGAATCAACAAAAGCACTAATTAAATAAAACGCGAATTTAATTATAGATATTTGAAATAACATCTGTGTTATCGTGAGTAGAGCTGAATTTGTCAACAAATCTATACAATTTAACTAAACAAAAAACTTTACATTAAACTAAAATTTATTAAATTTAGCTTAAATGCACTGTCAATAAAAATTGAAAACAAAAAATTAACTTTGTTAAATTTATAAGATAAAAACTACAATTTCTGTTTAAATTATTTGTTATTTATTTAATATTATCATGTTTAAAACATTTGTTGTTTATTTAACACGCAATCAACATGACAAAATATACTGGAATTGGAAAACATATTTTTATTCATTTTACACTTTGTATGTAAATACATATTTTTATAGCTGCGCATAAACATACCATTTCAACATGTAAATTTAATTTAGAGCATGTTTAGGAATGTTTAGAGTATTGTAAATTGTCTGGCTTAATTATTTATATTTTAAACTATATTTTCGAAACGAGCATGCTACACAGTCTGGCTTATTCGTTGACTTGCGGTCATAATTATTAGTCGATGTGAAGACGCGAATCAAATGCATTGAATAAATAATATTTTATTTGAATTATATTCACAATTTTTATTGCATTCGAAGGCTTCCGTATTATTCGTTTTGGCCCTAAAGCCACACTTTTCAGACGTCATTCCCCTCGAGAATGAGTCCGTATATCAAGTGTCGACACAATTCTTGTCATTCAATATATCGAATGGAAGTCAGAATTCAATTGCATTTCGAGTCCCGCGTATTGAGCGCTTCCGACTGCGACAGATCAACACAACGACTGCTTTTTGTTTTGATTGACTGTTTTTGTTCATATCAATTGTTTCTTGTTTTTTGAGATGCAGCTTTTATTTAAACATTTCAAAATCATCAGCAGCTGCAGCCGCTCTGATCAGCTATAAAATAATATTTTTAAAATATTAAGTTAATTAGCATTAAAGTAAAAATTCAGTTTGTTTATTTTAGAATATTTCGCCGAATAATTTACATTAGAATTTATTTTTAAACTAAATAAATAAATTTTAATAATTTAAATGTACGTAAAATATGAGTAACATCACAAAAAAGGTTCTAAAGTTTTAGAATGTAAAGTTTTAAATAATTCAATTTTGAAATTCGAATTGAAAATTATATGTTGAAAACTAATAATAAATCAAATAAATTAAATAAATATGTAGATTTAAACTAGCCAAATTTTACTAATTTTTAAAGGATGTTAATTAATGTCATTTTTGCATGCTTAAATGTAGATATATCGCTCAACACTTAGTTGCTCGGGTTATATTTTGTAACACATTTACCTAATATGTTATTATAAATATTTCTTCGCCAACTCAAATAAACATGTAATTTGCACATTTTTGAATCATGTTTAATTAATGATTTTTGATACATAAGTAATATTGTAATCACTTTTAGTGTTATTTTCCAAAAGATAATTAACTTAAGACATGTATTTTTGATTGAGTGAAGAACATAAATAAATAAATTAGTGTTCATTTCTATTAATATAAGACTTTTTTATACTAAGCCTAATATTATTGAATTAGCATTTATTATTAAACACCAGTAACTCTTATACTTATTCCCAAGATGATTCTATATATATTATCTTGATATTTTTATGGTTAAATTTCTAAGTATTATTGACGTAAAATAGAAATATATTATAGTTTAGAAAAGATACTTGAATGTTTAATGTTTAATGCAATAAAATAACCAAAATAACCAATAAAGTATTAAACATTCAAATTAATAATGTATAAGCAAGATTAGTGGGGAAATTGTAAAACAAGAAATTGTAATCATATTTTTTATCGATTGATCAAGTTTAAGCAGTTTAAACAACAACAAAAAATAAATCTAAAACTTTAGTTAGTTCCTTCTAAGATACTTGATATTAAATATATTATCATATTAGTCTGAAATACGCTTCCACAGATCCGAGTCGAGACTATTTATACATGCAAAAATTTAAATATACATTTAATTTTGTTCGCTGCGAAATGTGTTCTCTTGGATGAGTGCAGATATGATGGTTTGCTTTTAGAGAAATTTGTTGCCAATAGCGTCGCGATTCCCAAATGCATCGAAAGATATATCGATAATGCGTTGCAACACAACTCGAGCCCTAATATGTAATCCGACTGAAGACCAGATAATGCGAGCGAACGCTCGCAGTCTTTGTTCCGAAAAGAACTTTTAATATCAGAAAAAATTAATTTCTGATACATTTGAAAACGTTTCGCTGAAATACATTTGGAAACATCGCCTTAAGTTAAACGCAATTTCTTGTTCGCTGCGAGTTCTTCGCATTCTTCGCACAAACAAAAGAATTTCACCGATTTAATTGAGGAGAAACTACAAGCTAGATTAATTTTAATTAAAACTTGTTGTTTGCTAAGTTTATGTGACATGTTTGTTTTTTACTCAATTAAATCAATTAGTTTTATTAGCATTCCAAATGAAGCATTCTTGATTTTATGGACGCTAATTTTATTGTTTTAATTAATATGTTTAATTGTTATTGCATGTTTATTTATTAGAAAATTTGAAAACATCATTTGAAATGTTTAAACTTCATTATAAATTAAAATTTCGAATAACAGTTAAACAACGAAACTATTGTAAACTGTAGAAATAAATTCACAGTTCAAATATTTTTATATTGATTAAAATTTAATCGAATAAATATGTTAAGTATAAACTTTACTGAATAATTAAATAAATTGTATCAGTAAATAGTCTAAACATTAATTTTATTATACTATCCTATTATTTTAATTACAAACTTAATAAATGTTAACTATTGCCTCTGTTTTGTTGATTTATTAAATTAATATTTATTTAAATCAAAAATATTTCCGAATATTATTCTACGCACTGAAAAATGTTTGATCGGAAAATTCACATGAGTAAATAGTGGACACATGAGATAAATAAATTTTAAAAATATTTTAAGTTTTAAATCTTATTTTCCATATAACCAAACAAAACAATTTTTGTTTCAGAAATTCCTTAAATTTTTTCGTTGGAATTTTGTTTGACTTTCTTATAGTGAATATTCTTTTATTTTAATTTGCTTTCAAAAAATTTATTCGACTCTTTCTGAAGCCTAGAATTCGCAGAGAAGAGTATATAGATATCATTGCATTACTATTTTAGATTCAATTTAAAATATTCGCATATTTTGAAAATAAGAGAAAATATATTACTTTTTGAATAAAGAATATTTAATATCTGAAATGCAATTGCGTTACAAAAATCCAATTTTTCCCAACAATGCGAAAGTATTTTTGAAAACGAAATGCAATCAAAAATATCAATAAAATTTGTATAAAAACAAATTGCATTTTTGTTACAAAAGCGTTAATAGTTTAGCATGCATTTTAATTGCTAGATTATTAGTAAAAATTCATTATTATTGCTAATTTTTGGAAAAACAATTAGCAAAACAAAGAAATAACTAGATTGCGATTCATATACTAAATAAATTAAACATTGAGTTATAGAAACGGAAAATTTAAAACTATTTTTAGATCTTATATTTGAATATATTCTAAAACTGATTAATTTTGGAGAACTTTTTGTTTCAAATAAGGATTTACGCATTTTTAACAATCCTTATAATGAGATCAAAATTTTGACTTTTGTTTAATGAACTGCATTTGAAATGCTGTATAAAAAAGCAGTAAAAGCGTTGTAACAATTGAATGTAGGTTTGCATTGAATTAAAATTTATACAGTATTAGGACATATAATCCTCAGATTACATTTGCAAACTCAACCCATACTAAAAATTAAAAATAAACTTATTAATGCACATTTATTTCGTATATAAAACGAATTTTAAATTCTAATTTTAATAATAAATATGCTGTAAACTAAAAAATTGCACTTTACTTTTTTGCTAAAACTTTATTACTTCTAAAAAAGTATTGTTTTGAAAATAGCATTATATAAATAGAAATTAATTAAAAAGTTTTAGTTCCAGGATAATTTTGCTGTATATTTGCTTTATTTGTTTTATTTTCAACAAAAACACATAGAAAAAGTCAAATTTATCTGTTTAATTTTGTGTGTAAAAATTTAATGAATGTATCTTAACTCGAATATTGTGTTTAAAGAATTTAATTTTATCTGTTTTTTGTTTAATTACTGTTAAGTAATGGGAAGTCCTGTTGAGTAAATAAAAAAGAAGCAATGTAAGTTTTCGAGTAAAAGTCCTGGTTGACCGGTTAACCTCGACTGGTTGACAAACCCAGATGACCCAAATAGGCCGGGGGAAGGAGCTTGGGTGAACCAGCTTGGGTGAAGCAGCCCGGGTGAACCTGGTTTACCTGTTCGGTTCAAGGCCTGAGTGCCTGAGCGTGTGCTCCGAGTGTGTGACTCGAGTCGAGTCGAGTGAAGTCGAGTGAAGTGGCGAAACGGGAATCTCGGTTCCGAACAAATACAACGAATTTTTTCTCCTCTAATCCGAACTTTAATTTCTAGTTTCCTAATAAAAAAAACATTTTCATAATTTCTAAAAATATCGCCATTTGTTAGTCGAAAAAAAGTGTTTCGCGATTCGTAGTCGACATTAATTAAAGCCCTAAAGCGCTCGAAAGTCAGGAAAAATAAGGTTTGGCTTTGAAATCGATTTCAGAAATTAAAGCAAATGTTTTTCGGCGGAGAATAAGCGAAAAATTGAGCCAAACATTGCAATAAACGCGCGTTTAATGTATGCTTTTTATCCTCACTTCTACTCTATACTCATCTCTCGCATCGTTTTGATTGATTGCATTTTAAACATTATTTTCAAAACAAGAAAAATCTGTTTTTTTTTGTTTTATTATTCAAACCGAAAGTTTTTTCGTCCGAATTCATAATGACTGGCAAAACATATTTTCATTAGACTTACACTTTTCATGCGATTATCATATTCTGGTACACCGTATAAATTTATATATAGCGTCGAATAATATAATAACATAGTTTGTAGCCTAAATTTCTATCCAGTTTAATAATGCCTAACCAAAGACCGGAATAGAAATGCAATTATTGTGATTTTGTGCGCCGCGTGTTTCAACATATTTGCGAATATATTTTCTCTAATTAGAATACATTTTCGCATTTTTCTCCGAATAAATTATCAATTAAATTTAAAGGAATATGCTGTACGAATTCATTTCAACTGTCAATAGAAACGAATTTTTGAATCGAATCGAGTTTATGCTATTTGTAAGTATTCTAAGTCACGAATATTATGATCGCTTAAGTACTGAATAGAATTTCGGTTCTGTTTATCGAAATTGTTTTCTATTATATTTAGTTTTGTTTGGTTTCGAAACGGCTTTGAATCAAATGTTTTCAAAAATGTTTTTTAATTTTTGTTTAGCCGTATTGTTTGTGTTTAGAATAGCGTAAAAGCAATGTAATAATTTTCAGGATAAATTGTACAGTTTATTCAAATTTCTAACGGATATTCTTTTCAACAAAATCTTTCAATTTATTTACGAAAATATTTTAATTAATTTTAAATTTTAAAACTAATTTATTTCTGCAAAAATCAATTACAAGTTTTAAAATGGATTTTGTCTTTTTTCAAAATGTTTATTTTAGTTTAATTTAAAATTGAATAGAATATATTTATTTATTTATTGTTACTTGTTTGAGATAATCTAATGAAATAAACTCACAAGACATTCAATTTATTGCACATTAGCACAATAATGCACTTTGAAGTTTATTTATAATGCTTAATAACACTTCATTTCTAATGTAACTTTATTATCAAGTTTAGACTTAAAACTTTTAGTAATCAATGTAAATTATATAGCTTAAATGAATTAATTAATTTTTAAAAATTTACATATATTAATTTTGTAATATTATTTTATTATAATAGTAAATTTAATAAAGTAAATTTTAGCTTAATTGTCATTTAATTAATTGTAATTTAATAAATTAAACTTAATTTCTGGTTAAAATTAAGTTAATATTATTAATATACTTTGCAAATTAATAAAAATTCTAATAATGCATAAACTTTAAACACCACCTGACAGCATTTTCTAATAAATTAAATTAGAAATAATAAATTATTTAAAATTTTAATTATAATAATTTTTGCATCAAAAATATTGGCCAAACCTCAAACTGAAAGTACCACGTATACTTTAAATAAAAAGATATTTAACATTTTGAAAATACATACTGTGTAATAAATTAAGTAAATTCGCTCAAACTTGTCAACAATTTTTTTTGTGTAAAAATTAGTGAATTATTGATTTTAGAATTGCCGCAGAGCTTATATTTGCTAGAAATTATCATGCACAAAATATTCATTTACTTAATAACAAATTGTTATAATTTTCCGCTTCAGGTCATCAGATTTGGTAGAATTTATAAAAATCTTAATTTAATTAATGCTTTAAGTCATTGCATTCTTTTAGCAAGAAAATCAATACACAGTAATATTTTCTTTTTACATATTTCGGAAAAAATGTTTAATTAAAAAAATCTTTCATAACTTAATTGCAATACTAAGTTAATTGCATTCTTTAAAAGGAGTATATCACTATTCTTGGAAATTACATTTTAAATATTTTTATAGCCATATTAACGCTGCAAAACTGCATAAAATATTACTGTTCACTTTATTTTAAACATTTTATATTTTTGATACGAGTTATTAAATATTTTGCATTAGTATGATATTAAATATTTTTATTTAATTGGCTTAAGACATAAAAGCAATTGTTATTCCTGTTCATAAATTAAGCCATTTTTTAATCTTTTGTGAAAATGTTAAGAAAGTAATTCTTTTAATACAAAAAATTCTTTTTACATCAAATCAATCACAAATTCCATTAAGCAGTTCTACTTTGTTATGAGCAAAAAATATGTTAAATTTGCTGATTAAATTTATATTTAGCTTCTCTTACTATGTACGTTTGTTACATAATGCATTCTTATAATTTTGATTCCTTTGTGATTTTAACATAATTTTCGAAAAAGTAGAACTCATTTTAGCAAAATTTTACTCTCGCGCTAACTAGCTTGCACATCTCGCGTGGCATTTGAAAAATTGCATAAATAAAAAAGGTTTAATCGTAATCTATAGCAAAATTACTGTTTATTCCCACTTCTCAATAAGAAAATGCATTTCAAGTTTACCGAACGCTTCGATTTTCTCATTTATGAGCGAATAAAGTGCACTGTATAAATGATGGCGATTTAGTTTTCAAGTGTTTTGTTATTCTTAAACTAAAATAAATAATTTGATTAACACTCGGAGTGTAAATAAAATACTTCGGATGCACTTCGAGAGTCAATGTTTCATTTGCAAGAGTCGTCGAGTTGGGTGAAAAATGTGCATTCTAGTCAATACAATAGATAAGAGAATGCAACTGTCGTTAAAACAGTTATATTTGCGTCGAAATTCGAGTTACTCTAAGCGATGGCTTTTCGCCTCAAAACGAGCAAAAGTGAGGCTAAAAATGATTACAACAATAATGGGATAAAACTCTCGTTTTTAGTGTATTTCGGTGTGAATTCGGTGCCGAAGATAGAGAACCCATTCAGACATAACAATATTGTATATATTTGTTCTATTTATCTCTCAGTGCGTTCGGTGTTAGACACACACTGGCGATGCGAGTGTGTATACAGCACTCATATCTAAGCATAACCTTGCTTATTAGCGAAAGAGCACCGAAGTGGCACTGGGTTAGACACGGCGTACGCTGGCGAAAACCTACAAACGTACAGTGTACTACTGTTCGACTTAATTGCTTTCTTACTATTCCTGAGTTCAATATAATATTACAGAACTGTTGAGGAATCGAAATTAAGCACAAACTCGGCTCTACTCTATCACCACTAAAAACGAACTGTGTATTCGCAATGTGTTGTGCACGGATAGAATTGCACAGTTTCTTTTCAATGATCCGAATCTATGCTTTTTGCTTTTTTCTCTCGATTGCAAACACACATACAGTGCAGTCGAATGGTTGAGCCTTTTCCGAGAAAATCACAATTTAGTTGATATTTGAGTTGATCTCCAATTACTCGATTCGACTGAAACGACTAGAAAACTACATATTCTTAATGGGAGTGCGAGAGAGTGCGAGTGTGGGCTCACAAATGAGTGCCATATTTATGATTGTATTAACGAAAAGAGTCGTTTCGAGTCTACAAAAACATTTCGCAATTTGTCGGAACAGCTCCAGATAGTGGAGCTACGGGTGAGAGAGTTGCTCTTTACCACACATTTCGGTTAGTTTTACGCGTTTTATATCTAATTAGATAAATCTTATTATTAGTTTTATAGTCACATTCATCGCCTGCATCGCAATTGTGTGCCTAATCAGTAAATTTCAATTTTTGCACAGTTTAATTCTAGCCTTTCTGATGGGGATACTGGTGGGGATAGGCAATAGCGCACGGCAATAACTGGCCTAACTGGCCGAACATCAAATTACCAGTTACTTAAGTGGGGGGGAGAGAGAGAGAGAGAGAGAGAGAGAGAGAGAGAGAGAGAGAGAGAGAGAGAGAGAGAGAGAGAGAGAGACTGGAGAGAGTTGTTTGCATGAGATGTAGTCGTGTAGTGGTGTAGCCATCAGAGAGACTCATCACTCTTACGGTTCGACTCGAGTCGACGACTCGACGGCTAGCGATTCGAATGGATTGGCAAAAGGGAACGGAAAGGAGAAAATTGGCGCTGAATTAGAGCTGGAGTTCGAGTTGGGAACTGGAGTTTAAAAACGCGAATCTCGATCCGAATGCTCGCAAAAAAGGCAATTCCGATGGCAATTGTGTGCCGTATTCGAGGGCGTTCTCAGCTATTGTGCTGCTTGAGGGCCGGCAGTAATGAACAATTTCTATTGCAGTCGTAGTTCAAATAAATGGCTGTATTTAACCATTGGTTTGCTTCGAATGATGTCTGATGTGTACACAAGACTCAGACTCAGATATATTGGATGCAGAATCCGAATCAAAATCGTGATCGTGATTGAGAGGCACCCGAACTGCACCACTGCATGCAAGTGCTGCCAGCACTGGCAGGCCAGGCACTGGCTGACAAATACTACCCAAACACACACTACACACACAACAACTGGCAGATTCAGCAAACGAGTCATCAGCCGAATGGGTAGACGGGTAGCCATCCCTCGCCATCCTTTCATATTAGGCTTATCTCTAATACTAATCAGAAATTTTCAATTTTTCCTTTTCTCTAATCATATGTAAAGTTTGATTGCCTTTCACTTCAGTTTTTTGCATTATTTTTGCGCAAATATTTCGATAAAAATTTGCAATCTTTTCGGCTTTTCCTAAGCGTTGGTTTGGAGACAGTTATCGATTCATTTACGGTTTTGTGACATTAAATCAAAAATACTTTTCTCCCGAATATCACATCTGAAAGGCTGTCAGTTTTTTCGATTTCTTGCATTACTTATACTGTACAAATTTTGTTTGCGAAAGAGTAGAGAAGTAATAGCTTTGTAAGTGATTTGACCAAAAAATCTTTGCGATGTCTAGTGTCTGCCTCTCTCTCTCACTGTTCGGCGCATTCGTTGCCTTCTTTAACAGGCATTCATGAAATCCGACAGAAATAGTATGAAAATTGTTTATTTCATATTTCTCTCGCATTTCTCACACATACCGAATATATAGCTTTTGATATTTTCGGAATCCGCTATCAATAATATATTTGTAAACTTGTTGTTTGTATTTTGTATTTCGATCACAAACTTTTGCCATTTTTCTCCATTTCTCTCAGTATTCGTGCGACTCGTCTCTAATCTCTGAATGGAAGCAAAACTTTCTATACATTAAACACTATTTATAACCAAACATACGATTCTGTTTTTATATGGATTTTTTGTTTCTGCGTTTTTATGATAGCTTTTATGTTTTTACACAGTTTGAAATTTATATCAAAATTTTAAAAGAAAACGTTTCTAGATTTTTAATAGAATTAATGTAAACTGTTTTTATTGATTGTATAGTTCGGATCAGTTTTTGTAAAACTTTTAAAATATTTATCATTTTTGTTAACTTGAATTTTTGGTGAAAATATTTCTTTTCCACCAAGCAAGTTTACTCAATTCAATAAATTAGTAGAAAATTGATGTAATACGTATTAATTATTTAGACAGAGCAAAAATTTCAACTATTTAGTTATTTTCTTTTCCTTGTTCCAGTTTACTTTTTTTCTGATCGATGCCTTTTCGCGAGCTATCATACCATTACACAGTTTACCTGTAATTTCGCATTTTTACAAATTTTTCAGTTATTTGCAAAATCTTAAAATAGGCTTTGCACTTCTGAAAAATATGCAGAAAAAAGCTATTTAAGTTCGCGAAAAATAAGCCAGTTATTATTTTGAGTTTGAAAATTTTGACACAATTCAAAATTACACCGTTTTGTCATTTTGTTGCACAATAACTCAACTTTGCACAGATCAATTTTTAGAGTCTACTATTTTACTTCATGCGCATTTTTTATGCAATTTTCTTTTTTGATTTATTCGAAAGTCTAATTTTATCCATGTAATTTAACAAAGTTGGTAATTACTTTGTTAAAAACTGGTTAAATTGGATTAATTGTCTCAGAGAAACATTTATTATTTAGATTGCTTCTTACACTATAATGACTATATCACTACTTTCCAGCTAACCTTTCAACCTTGCGCATCTCTCGCCATAACTTTTTATAAAAAAAAAGTTAAGATGCTTTTTCCAAAGACTGAAACTAAAAGCCATTCGATATAATATGGGATAACATTATTAAAGACTTTTTTGTTTCTGCACTTTAGGATATATTTTAAGAAACTTCGCTTCAGTACAACAATAGGTATCGAGTTTTGACATAAAAATCGCATTTTTTTGCTTTGATTTTAAATGGCTTTTATTGCAGAAAATAAGGAAAAAAAAGGAAAAATTTTCGTAAAAGAGATGGTACGGCGAAGTAAACACAATTTGTGCGCATTTTTTCGCTGAGAAAAATTTATTAAAATTAGAGCTTAGAATAAGATTAGGTCGACTGAGTTCTAACTCAAACTCGAAAAAAAATTAACCCAATCTATTGGATCTCTCGGAACAAACGTGAATGGCTTTCGATTAAATATATCACATCTACCGTTATATAACTCATATTTGATATATAAAACATTACTTTTTTGCCTTCATATAAGTTATGAGTTTTTCGTTGTGAAACAACGCTCTCGAGTAATAGAGAATTATTGATCGGTTTCGCGACCAATAATTCCGACAAATGTCATCATGCTGAATTTTGCTCTTTTTAAAATGCTAATATTTTCCAATCCTTTTTTCCTGATTTAATTCGTTTTTTATAACAAAATTTATTCCATATCTTTTGACATTTAAATAAGAATTTCATGTATTTTGAAACGGTTAAAATGGTGCTGTTTACTAATTTTAAATTTATACGTAAAGATGTACAGTATATTAGATAATTATTATCACACAATGGGCTATAAAAGCTAATTTTAAACAATTAGTTTACTTCATTAGAGAACTGTGTCTGTCATTTAGCAAAGTTTAAGAAAATAATTGTATAATTTTCAAAATTAATTAAAATAAAAATCTGAAAAAATTACGTTTTGATTAAATGAATTGTTGCGTCGCTATCCTTCGCAAATCTGGAAATTAATTCACGAAAAAATTTGCAATGCTTACTTTAATTAACAATAGCGAAATGCTTTATTATGATAATGAGCAGATAATTAGAATTTGTCTTAATTTCATTATTATATTAATAAATTTATTCTAATAACTGTGTAGACCAAGGTCGGACAGGGGGTGAAAATATTCTAGTAAGCGTAATTTTACAACTTGCTCATATACTCTAGTAACTGAACTGTACAAGTTTAGTCATATTGTGTCAGACGAATGTTTCTGCCAACTTGATTAAAAAATATTCTTTACAAAAAAAAGTAATTTCATATTCAACAAAACTTTTTAAAATTTCGATTATAATTTGCTTTTCGAGAAAAAATGCGTCTTGTCAAAACGCATAACAGATTGTTGCGATAGATTAGCTTTAACAATGGTTGATTCGAAATTTAAAAACTAAACCAAAAATTGTGAAATTGCAAAAAACATCCGGGGTGTGTGCGCAGGAATGCGCTGCAGAGGAAGTCGGCTTCGATTCTATCCATTTTATTGGTTATCCCGGTTTTGATAATTACTTTAACTCGAGTTTCCATTAATCTTCGCAAAAGAGAGACAAATCTGGAATAGATTTTTATGTCATATACTCAGCAAAAAATTATTATTTTTGTACTGTACTTCTCATTTTATACGTGTTCTCTTGATAAGTTCGCTTTAAAATTGTGCAGTACAGAAAATAACTTGAAACCCTATTTTTTAATAATTTAATTTTTCACATTTATTATTCAAAAGTTTTATTAGTTAATGTATAAAATACATAAATATTTTCCTATTAAATATAGTGCAAGAGATAAGAGATGTATTATTTGTTTTATTGGAATGTATTTCAGACCAAATCGGGCGAACATTTCCAAAATTATGATATATAGCGATCGAGAAATTAATTTTATTTTTTCTCTTTCTCTCTCACATACAGTCAGATCGATCACAAAATCCATTAAAACAGTGAAATTGTTATTAACGAAAAGTACATATATTTGATGTTTGAAGAGCAAAAAAGCTTTTGCAAAAGTGTCGGTTCATTCACATTAATATAATTTCTATTTATATTAGTGTTGGAGTCGCGACTTGAGAGGCAAACGAGAGGAACGATTGGCACTCATACGACACACACGAGAGAAAGTTCAATATTATTTAAGGAATTATTTAAATAGATTTTCACTGTTTTCTGTGCCGTTTTCAGCGCACTGTTCGTAAGAAAATCAATTGTTTGCACAGAGAGGGCCGGGAGAACAATAATCAAGTGCACAACGTTGTTGCGATGTTGCCCCGTCTGCTGTGTATACATATTGAAAACTTATTGCACAATTCAATCAAATTTAAACTGATTGCTTCAGAGCTTCTAACCAGCAATTTGATTGTCAAACAAAAGTATATGTATATACTTTGCACAGTATAAAGCATTCGAACTCAATATAAAATCCAATATTTTAGAGATCGACTATTTGTTCATCGCTGTTGAAAATATTGAATTCTTATTATTGAAAAAAAAGATGAATAAAATTACTAACCATTCGTTGAAAGGTAGAAATAGTTTTGTTTTTGTTAAGTAGTTTTTCACATTTTTCTTATACACCAACCGATAGAGACAGCGGCTGATGAGTGCGAAACCTAAGATCAAAGATAATTCATGTCTTTCTGATAAAAAAATATTTTTTGTCTGTTTTTTCTCAATTTGTTTTTAACTTCCATTTGTCTTAAAGGAAGAGAAAAAAGTTAAGAAAAAATACGAACAATAGAGAGAGATATTCGAAGAAAGGATTGATTTTTTCTGCAGAGTTGACATAAAAACATAGTATAAACGAGAGAAGAAAAAATGGCATGAAAAAATTGTTCTGAGTGCATTTAAAAGGAGAAAATAGCCCTAAAAGTTTCGAATCGAGAGTAAGAATACAATTTGAAAATTGGTTTTTATATGTTATGCGAATCGCGAGACAACGCCTTTAATTGTAATGCCATTCAGTCGCTAACACGACGTTAAGCGGCGAATGCGGTTCACCTGAAACCTGCGTTTCGCCAGTTTTACACAAACATAGGCTTCAATGTATGTCATAATAATTTAATACTTGAAAACATTAATTTTTATTTGGAAATATTTCTCATTCTAATCAAAATTCGCTTTGTGTTAGTGAAAGTGGTTTTTATTTTTGTAAAAATATTCTTTTTTATACTCTTTCTGCCAATGGAAAACATTTTAGAAATTTCAAAACGTTTTTAAGTCTTTTAAAAATTTTGTTTTTTAAAATATTTTTATAAAATATTATTTAAGATTATAAAAGTAATAAAATATTAAAATTTCTGATGCACAAAATAATTTTCTAATGCTGTATTTTTATTCGAATTAAAGTTGCAAAAAATAAACATTATAAACATATTTTTATTATGTTTATCAAATTGCATTGAATTTACATTCAACTTTCGAAAGACTTGTTCTTTATTTTCCTTTCGAATATTTGAAGGAATTTAGGAAATTTTCACTCCTTTTTCGTTAATAATTTTTAGGAAATATGAGATTAGATATACAAATTCGAGACACACTGTCAGTCAGGTATATAAGTCCCTAAAGAATCTGAAAATATATTCAATCAAAGATTTTAAGTTTAAGAAAAAATAGCTAAACTCGAAGTCGCTTTGAAATTAGTTTCCAATCTATTCTCACAAAATAATATGGAATTCGAAAAATTGAAGCAATTTTTACGTACAATAAAAACTTAAACTTTTAAAAGAAAAAATTCAATAAATACACTGTTTTCGCATTGAATACAAAAGAGTTGGTCAGCGAATGTAATCAATGTTTCCAATGTGTTTGGAATGAAGGTCTCGAGCAAACCATTTGAGCAATTGTCTGATTGTGTGCCCGGCTATTGTGATATGATCTAGGTGAATTGCCGTTTTCAATTGGCCAAAAAGAATCACAATTCGAACAAATTTCAACTGGCAAATATAATATTTCAAAAAACTAGTTCAGACCAAAGTGAGCAAAAAAGTTTGCATTCAGTTGTTGAGTGTCTTCTCGTTCTTTCGAATCGTCTATTTGTTCGCTCTATTCCTCCGTAGAGTCGGTTAAGACATTGCCAGCACTTGTAAGGCCTCTATTGAAGGTCACGAGTGTTTAAAGCATAAGACGTTTGAGAGTTTCGAGTTTTTCGGGCTCTCACTCACTCACTCGAGTCCTGGCCCTCTCTCTCTCTCTCTCTCTCTCTCTCTCTCTCCCTCCCTCCCCTCGCCCATCAGGTTCTCCCTCTCCTCTCATCGGCGCTAATAACTGCTAACAAATTATGTGTACGAAACGACATGACTTAACAATTGTTTTGATATTGGAATAAAAAATTTGCTTACATAACAACTTTGAAATACTAACTTTGATAAAGAATTACAATGGAAATAAAAAATTAGATAAATTGTTTTACATTGCACACAAATGTATTATACATAACAATATCTATACTAACTTTTTTTTCGTTGTTAATTATTTTTTTTAAAAGTTCGTTTATCTCATTTGAAAAATTGTTTCAATTGTTTGCATTTGTGAAAAATTTGTGGCATTTATTGTGTTTTGTTTTTCGGTTTCAAACTTTCAAATTCAAAGAGTTTTTCGTTGTTTTTGCTGATAAAATAAGAGTCAAATCTTGAAAAATATCGCAAAATTATCATGGTAAACATGCGAGGCAAACATTATTGACATGTTTGAGACTCGAACTCGTAGTCGAGCTACCACTGTCGACCTCGAGAGCGCCTACCATTTGGCCCGGTATACTGTAACAGGCATAGAGTCAAACCCTAATTACATTGCTATTCGGCGCCAAATTGTGGTCTCACTTAACGCATGAATATTACGCTGAGGTTTGGCAATAATTATGAATATTTTCAAATCTGTCGACTAAGGGCTTAAAAACAATGTAATATTTTGCTTAATTAGTTTCGACACGAATTCTACATAAACATGGGATTCGAGAAGACATTGAGCTGTCAGAAAAATGTGCCCTTGGTCAATAAATTAGCTTGATTAATTTAAATACAATAACCAGAAGTCGATCTAATCGACGAAATGTATAAATTACAGCAAATTTCAACTTTAGTTAATTGCAGTAAAACTTTTTAATAAGCGTTAGATTACTATCCGATTGATCAATGAGAGCGCCAACGGATGGCCTTAGAGATGGAGGCAATGGAGAGGCAAATGTGCTGTTGGGCCGAAATCCGGTAAGAGTTGTGGAGTTCGGGCGCACATGGCTTCGCATGTAGTGACCTGTTCGGTGTGTTCAGTGCTCATCGTTGGGTATTATAGCCTAAGCTCTGGCATCACTGCAACGCTAGTCTTGTTTGAAGCGATCGACTCCTCATTCGACTCCTCATTCGACTCCTCACTCGTCTTCGTCTTCGATAATACAAAAGGTATTCCAAAGTATTTCAATAATTTTTTCGTTAAAACGCTTTGACTAACCATTCGACTCACGTTTTGCTTCTAGTGATTGGCTAACCGTTTCCAAGGAAAACATTTCGAATAGATTTACCCAATTCTAGACAGGGGTTGCTGTCTATGAATGCGACTCTAAGCGAGTGCGAGCGTAGAACCAGTGTTGGGGAGAGGGGAGAGACGCGCGGGAGGCAGGCGCGGGGCTGCGAGAGGGACGGGGAGAGCGCTGTGCGAGAGAACCTATGCGCGAGTGTGGAGTGAGTGTATGTGTGCGAGAGAGCGAGAGAGGAGAAGCCACAAGCGAATACTACCAGTTGTTATTCGCACCAGTATGTATGTAGCGATAGGTCTGTGCGTCACATTCGCTACACTCGCAGCCTCGTAGCACTGGCAGCGCAGGGCACAGGAGTTTTAAAAGTTAACATTCCTATTGTGGTGCAAAACATAGTTCGGTTGAGTGTACAGACAGTTTGGTCGACAATGTGAGGCGAACGGCGCTCCAGTACTCAACCACTCAACTGCTCGACTCGACCACTTCGGACAGTGTTGGTGTGATTATTAACAAGTTGACAATGTGCACAGATGCTTTTGTCTTAATGGTAAATACGTGGTTTGACCCCAAAAAGTGAATGGAATGGTTGGTGCAGTTGCTTCTTAAGTGAATTGTGAACAAGTCGTCGCACACACACCACATACCCTACGAGCCATAGCATACAAGTGCTCTCCGGAATGGCTTTTGTATAGCCATAGCAGGCATTGGATTGCATTGGTGTTCAAACATCGCATACCTGTTTAGGACGGATACTCATAAACATTATGGTGGAGAGGTATGCGGTATGAGAGGTATACCCAATACCCAATACCTCTAACCTAACTGAGCACTCGCTCGAGCGTCTGCCGCATAGCCCGTCTAGTCTGTGGGAAACTACCCGAGCTATGGCTCAGCCGGAGAACATGAGTTTGTATGAGTTGAGGGAACTGGCGACCCGACAACAGGAGCGCATCGAAAGCACTCAGAAGTTGATCCTCAATAGGGAACAGAAACTGCAATACCTTAAACAGGACCAGACCCTCAACCACGCCATCACTGAGTACGACAAGAACCTGCACCGACTCAAGGAGTCCGTCGCCGCTCAGGAGTCCAAACTGCGACAGTTGCGCCAACTCAAGGCCCAGGTGCACAAGCAGCGCTCCTCCAACTCCAATATCTGTGAGTACACTGCCAGGCCTACCTACTTGTCCGGTGCAATGTCCCGACAACCCTCGCAACCCTCTGCCCCTCTTAGACTACCAGTGCTCACATACCACGCCATACCATAGCAGTCAGATGCACAACATTTAGTCGTTTAATTACATGTCTACAGTTTAATTATATCCAGTTCATACTGTATATTGCTTATTGTTTACGAATATACTGTACACTATTTTAGCATAAATATTCGATTTGCATTGCTATTCAATTCATTGCAAATATGGCATAACTCGAGAAATTATGGCTGAATTTAATCCTCGATTTAATACAAATAATTGAATACACTTTTCATGCCTATGATTACCGACAATGAAAACTGAAATGACAAACACTTTTGTGTTGGCGAAAGAATTCAATTGAATTTTAAACTCATTTTAGTCATTAGCAAGCATAATTGAGCGACGGATACAGTGTGTGTATGTGTGTGATCACGACGAGGACGTCGTTCTCATTCAGACTAAAGCAATGCTTTTATGTCTATTTACTATTCACTTCGACTCGACTCGACTTCATCTCTTAAATTAATGTTCAATACAACTGTAGATGAGTTTTGGGAAGCCTTACAGCGCTTATCGCTCGATATAATTAATACGACTCTTAAGTCGAAAAATCAAATTGAAAAACAATTCTAATATACAGTATTGTCGCTATTCGATCAGAATCTAAACGATTATATTTGTGCAGTCTATTTTCTCTTTCAAAGCATAATTCGATATTAGCACGGCTTTTGCGCTAGCTTCAGCAGATACCACTTTTTACACTGTTTAAACAATAAATAAGCAGATATTCTGTAAAAGCAGATATACTGCATATGAAAAACACATGTCATTTAATATTTAAATAATTTTAAAATCTAATTTTCCTTGCTTAAATAGTTTGTATTAATACAATTGTCGGTAATAAACAAAAATAATGTAATTATGCTGCATAAATATTATAATGTCAAACATTTAGGTAATAAATATTAAAATATTTTAGATAACATTTATTATTTTAATACTTAGTAAATATAATTTAAACAATTAGTGTTTTTATTTTTTATTGCATTAAAGTTTTATATTGACTAACTATTTCTAAAGATCATCAAATAATGATTTTTTAAAAATATACAATATAAATAAAAATTGCCATTAAGAAATATAATGTCTTTATTATAAACTGCGCAATTTACAGGAAATATAAACTGAACAAAATTTAAATTATGTTTTTAAAACAAGAATTACGTGAACGGACATAAAATTCTTGTAAAAGCAAACATGGCAAAAAGCCGATAGTGTCGACTGTGTCGGGCAAACAGTGGTGCCATTTAAGGAAAATCGACTGTATTTTGGATTTTCGTTAGTTTTGTTATGAATTCTGAGCCGAACTCTCATTTCAATTATGTTTAGACAGTGTTATTCGTTTGCCGACACACACACAGAGTGTGTGTTTGTGTGTATGAGAAGACTTAATCACTGACTCGATGTGTGTGTGAAAGAGTGATAAGTCATCTAAATATTCGGAATGACATAACTCATACACCAGTAGCCGGTCTTAGAGAAACACAATTATAATCAATTGTTTTCGAGCGAACCAGTCGTCGACTCTCGGCTTCGCATTCATTCGTGTTATTCGACTGCAATAAACGTTAGAAAGTCAGACAATTATTTGAGTCGAAAATCTTCTTTTTTACTGCAAACGCATAAAAAGTGTTGTTCGCAAAGTTGTTTCACTGCAATCGAGAGCTTTTGACCGATTAATGATTGATAAAATTGAATACAATTACCAGTAATTGACATAAAAATATAAATCGAAAAAAATATTCGCAATAATCAAAATTCATATTTACGGTAAAATAGTCGCATTAAATGATACGTTTAAGATATTATGCAATAGATTGATCTATCTGAAAACGATTTTAAAACTAGCTAAATGCATCTGCAAACATTTGCCAATGCAAATATTTATACACACACATTTATGTAAAAGGCATTTAACGAGATAATGGGCTTAGAAAAGGTTAAATTTTAAAATTCGCATAATAATATTCATTAGCTAGTCAAATTTATTTAAATTATAAAATCTATATAAGTTATTAAAATGCATTTCAATTTAGTTTTTTTTCTTTGCTCTCTGTGACCATAAATGCGAGTAAGAAGGCAAAGTATCAAAATCAAAATGTTACCATGCTCTTTTCTACTTTCGTTTTTCATTCGTTGTGGAAAACATTTAACTTTTTTTTAATTTCGAAATAATGTAATTCTGAAACAAATGTAAAGCCAAGGGATTCTCGAATTAGAGGAGAAAAGTTGGCGAAGACTTGATGTAATGATTGCGTGCTTTCGCACAACATTAGAGTCTCTGCTGTCATATGCGGAGAAGTTTTAACATAAAAGACTAGAATAGAAGCGAAAATATCTTTGTGAACAACAATGTGAATGTAAGACCAGAACTGCGTTTAATCTAATATTATACGGAGTCGTATCAAAACCATTTCTATGCGGTCTATACAACCGTGCGCTAAGATCCGCTAATTTTTTATCTTCTTTAATGGTTTTTAATACAATATTGTAAATGTTAGCGAAGAATGGAGCATGGTTGACAATAAATTCGCGACAGCTAAAACACCAGTAAATTATTTTCTTATATATATACTTTTCGGGTTTTTATAAGAAGTTTTCAAGCAACTTTTTTCTTCTCGACTTGTCTAACTAACAATATTTGCCAATAAATACTTGGTAGAAGTAACTGGCTAAAAAATTGTTGGTTTCTCTCCACGACTCTAATCGTTTTATGCGTTCTCTGCACTCCTGTGTAGACCAACCGTACGATAGACTGACTTTTAACGACTTTTCATTGTTCTATTGTTTGTATATAATATTACATGTTTTTAGCGGTTAGTCTGGAGTTTGATTTGGAATTTGTTATTTGAACAAGTTAGTATAGATGATGGCGAGCAGAAATACGTCGAAACCATTTTCATGACTTCAACGCTACATGCTAGTCTTGGCGTATGTTTCATACAGATGTCTGCCTCTCTATTACAGCGACAATGTTTGTCGCAATTCTGTTGAAGAATTGCTATTCTCTGCGTATATGTCGTTATGTCGTTCGCCAAACATTTAATACTTAATACAAATCCATTTGAAAAAAGTAAAGCACTAATTGTTGGCTAAAAAGACGAATTACAGTTTTTTCGCCGCTTTTATTATTGCTTTCGGTAGTTATTCAACTAATTCTATCGCTTTTTATCAGTCATTTATCCAAACAATGATAAATCTCTTATCCACACAAACTGTGAAATACAGGAAAGAGAATGAGGAAGTTCGGGCTCCAAGTCTAGCAAACCTCTTCTCTATCGCCAACATCTCTCTCCTCTTCTCCCTCTCCCAGCCTCTCTCCCACTGCCTCTCTCTCCCACTGCCTCTCTCAGCAAATCTAATAGTATTAGAAAACTAATAGAACGGCTCAAACGGCGATTAACCAGTTATACAATTAGGAAGCGCACAGCTATCTGATGCTCTTGTGCTTTCGGCTCACCCATACATTTGCTCAAGATTCTCCTCCAGGACTTGGAATTAATGTAGAATCTTAAAAAAAATTCACATAAAAATGGGCAAGCTCATATTTAGAGATAACGGATCATACTGCCTGCGCCGGCAACGCAAGCCCTGTGCTGCACCTGAGCAATGATATTCATATTGACATTATTAGCGTTTCACTAATTAGCGTTTGCATACTGTGCACTGTTCATAGCCTGTTCTTTCGTTAATGTATTTCCAGTTATTGTACAATAATTTATCTCATTTTTATCACCAAATTAGTCGGCGATTGAAAAGCATTTTTGTCGTATTTTAACGAAAATTTCGACTCAAAACGCGGAGTTCACAGTAATTCCGAATTATCTTTTTGTTTTGTTTTATTGCAATTGTTGTGATTTCAAAGCCGTAACTATTGTTATAGAGTTTTGAAATATTCTTATATTATATTCTGCGTAAACATAACATTTATAGTTAACGTCGTTTTTGTTTACTTTTCGCCTGAACTTCAAATATTGAAGATATGGCCAAATTTGATGCCTCGGAACGGCATTTACCCGACGTATGAATTTCGTCAAATATTTGGCTTCAATTAGATTTTTACGCAAAAATTATCTCTAATTTCGAGTTAAACTCACACTTTTGAGCGAAAAATTCATCTAAATTATGCAAATATAAGCCGAGAGTTTAAAATTTTAATAAAATCGCACCGAATAAATTATTTTTAAAAATGTTTATTCTAATTAATTTGCAAATGAAAAAATTTATGATAGGAATTAATTTCAAAGCTGACATGATTAAATCAATTAGACCAACTAATTAAATTGAACACGTTTTTATTAAAGATCAACATTATAAATCTAAATTTTTGCTAAGAGGGCAACTTAGAATATGCGTTTTGAGTGGAATTGTTTAGCATGTATTAATAGAAAAAACAAAACAAGACGTTCGTTACCTTTTCACGAGTGACTTGTTTGATGAGTTGAAAAGATTTGTTGATTTCAACTGAAATACTAATAATTAATATGAAATACCGAACCGCTTCTCACCAGCCATTGGTCGGTACCCGAGACTCAGCGCTGATTAATGCAAACCTAACGTTCAGATTAAGCGCTTGATTTGCAAATACAGTATTTGTTTTATGAAAATATTTTGCAGTATTTCTGTAATCATTAAAATGTAATTAAAAGCCGTTAAGGACTGGCAATAAGAACTTTTAAACTTATATAATGTTTACATTAATTAGGAAAACATATTAAGCGCTTATCTGTTGTATAAAAGTTTTTAATGACGATTACCGGTAGTAAATACTAATAACTAATTGATGATAATATCCTAAACACAAAAACTGCTAATCTATGAAAATGCTCGAAAAGCCTGCATTCGCTTTATCTGACATTCCGCGAGAAAACAAATAAAACAATTGAGAAAAAAATTCTCGCAAAAGAGTATATTTTCATATTCAAAGTCATGGAAAACTGCTTAAAAACATATTTCATGACCAAATGGTTGCCAAAAATTTATGATGCTTATATTTTTAAAAACGAGAACTTCTTTCTTCTTCTTTCATACATGCATAATTTATTCGCGATTCGTGGAGAAGCCAGCAATATCTTTATTATACACCTGTATTAGGAGCGCATTCGATACACAATACATATCAATTGAGTGGCAAATCATGAAATATTGGAATTGCAATAAAATATTTTCTCTCGCTTTTCAATATATCGCGGGATTGCGTAAAAAGTGAAATAAAAGTAAATAATCTATTGTGAAGTGTGAATAGTGTGAGTGTGTGCATGTGTGTGTGTGTATGAGCATGCTGAAAGCCGGTGAAATGGTTAGACAACCGACTTATGTTTTCGAGAGAGAAATCTCGATTCTAGAGTGTCTTTCTCTCACTCTCTTGAAAACAGATATCAGTTTTGTAGTTGAAGTCTAACTCCGGCCTAAAAACGGTATGAGATTTCAAATTATGTTCACAGATATGAGAAATCAAGCGCTGAATCAAACGCTAAGTAATAACTTATTCCCACACATACTCAGCACTCGAGTGCTGTTTGGAAAGAGCAGATTCCCGGGGACGCACAGCTGAAAATAGATATCTAGCAAGTATAAAATATAAAAGTATAAAGTGCGGGCGAAAATATCTTTACCAAAAATTCATTGTAAAGCAAACGGAGAGCGAAGGAAAAAGTTGTAGAAATAGCGAAAGGACTAGTGTTTTGTTGTTGTTGTCGCAGAGTTTGTGTACGAATGCAAAAAAGCGTGAAATACAGCGAAAAACAAAGAGTGTAGTCGAGGAGTGAGTGGAGAGAAGGACATGGCTTTTTTGATAGGGAACTTGGTAATCTATACTTATTTTGTGTGCATGGATTAAAGTGCAACGTTGGGGAAAACTTAAACTGCATTCCATACCGCTGTTGTCACACAGTATTCGCTACTATTTTGTTATATATGTTTGCAATCCATACCATAACTATCGCGAACATAGCGAGCATTGAATGGCATTTCGCTTCTTGTGCTGCCTATCGCTCGTTAGTTGGCTTTTCTCGACTCACGGCTTAACTACGGCTTTAGCTCTGCTCTGCATTTGATATAATATCAAATAATATGATGTAAGGACTTGACTCCAAATTGCATTCTAAAGCCCGAAACAACAAAAATGTCTTTCGGTTTCTACAGTTGCGTCTGTTTTCTCTCTCGACTTACAGCGCCGGGCAATACGAGTCGAGCAATGCCTTATTGTTTTACATCGCCTTTTTCCATGCTAACTTAACGCTCTCTCACTTTTAGCAATCAATTATTTTTCCGGTTCTATTCTCCTCTCGTTGTGTAAAAACGGCGAAAATTCATTAGAGGTTCAACACAAAAACTCTACACATTACTTTTTTAATTAGTCTTGCTTTTTTCTATTTAGTTTCTTTCCAAACATTTCTCTCCACTAAAGAACTTTTTTCTATCAATTTTTTATTATATTTTCTTAAAATATTTATTTTTATAATAAGAGCAAATAATTTAATTAATCTATTACCTAGTTGTAGACAGGCAAAAAGCAGAGTGAAAACATTAGCAAACTCACAAATAATCAACTCAGAATTCTCCAATGTACGTAATTTTTGCTGGATTAAAATAATTGTGAGTTTGTTTGTATTTTATTGCAATTGCGCGCAGTTTTGAGAAATTCTATACATTTTTGTTTTAATGAAACATTTTTTTAAATACTGTATTTCAAATAAAAGCAAAAACAAAAAAGTCTTTATTCTAATCTTATGCAAACACTCTATGATATTCGGCTAAAATACCTCAGGGTGATACTTTGGGCTAGTTGCAAAAATGTGCATTCTTATAATGTTTTGATATCATAAGAATTTTTAT
Source organism: Metabelba pulverosa (assembly GCA_034697605.1). Classification (NCBI taxonomy): domain Eukaryota; kingdom Metazoa; phylum Arthropoda; class Arachnida; order Sarcoptiformes; family Damaeidae; genus Metabelba; species Metabelba pulverosa. Next base: position 35,954 of record JAQIXC010000077.1, read on the forward strand.
TTATGCTTCAAATTTTAGAAATTTTATGTTTTATTATGATATTTAATTATAGCATTATAAAGGTTATAATCATTTCTTTTTATAATTGTTTAATTAAATCCATTTCTGCAATGAAACAATATTTATTCAAGATGATTTTTGTGCAGTGTATTTATTTTATTAACATGACTACAGGAATAACCAGTCAATGTTTTCACGAATTGTTTATTTATTTTAATTTTAAATTTTGTTAAAAGCTTTTTACGTGAATTTTATTTAGTAATCGCTATAAAAGCAGTTTTAGAAGACAACGAATTTCGATTAAAAAGTTTGAGATTTCAATAGTTTTTACAAAGAATTGATTTAATCTCAACTTAGACTTAATATTCGTCTAAAGTTTTAGTGAAATTGAAAAACTTATTTCCCTCTCGAAAGCGATTTTTAAAATATCTGAAACACTTAAATACACTGTATATACGCTAAAATAAATATAATGTATTGATTTTATGAAGATTTAAGTTAATAGTTATGTAGTGCTCGCTATTGAAAAATCTATTACTCTTTGATATTAATATTATTATTGTTTTGCTTACTGAGGAAAAAATGTTTCAAAATTCAATTGAAAACTTTTTCTAAATCAATATTATTTTTGATTTTTAATACAATTTTTGTGTTTTACATCGATATGTTCGGCGAACATAATATTTAGTTTATTTATATTTTATATGAAAATGAAAAAAGTATTAGAATTTAAAATTTGTGACATGCAGTACAGTATTTGCGGGAAGAGTATACAGTGTAGAGTACGGCAAATGTTGAGCGAAATTTCTATTTAATACAAACATATTGTAATTAAACTTATTGTATATTTTTATCGATTTTTTATATGCGCCTGTGTTTCGGCTCTAAGTTCGTAATGTATTATTCATATACTTTACAAAAATGATAATTATTTGCATATTAATTGAAAGACTGAATTTCTAAATGATTTCCTTTAACAAAAAATAAGCCAAAAACTATACAGTTTAACGATAAAAGCCTTTAAAGCATTGAAACATTTAATGCAATATTTATAAAGTTGTTTTAGAGAATTCTTTAGCGAATATATTAGCAAATTGTGTTTTTATTCTAATCTGAAACTACTTTAACTCGACGCTTTTTTATGGCGTTGTTATACATTTTTAATATTAAAAGTGCTCACAATATAAATAACTTTAATGTATTAAATAACAACTGTGCATGTTTTTTTTCTTGTTGCCAACATTAAATTATTTTGTTGCAAACATTACCTACAATTCTCGACTGCGCAAAGTAGCATGGCTAAAATGGAATTTTAAGCTACTTATTGCGTTCGATGTATGGCGTATTCTAATTTATTAAACATGCCTAAATCATCTATTTGGAAAGATCTACATTTCTAGTTTTTACGATATATTGTTTTTGATTGTTTTGAAGCCATGAGTGAACTAACCGTTCGCTTTAACTCACAATATTTGGCTGCCATTGCTCTATATTATAATTTTTATATACAGTTTATTTAGTATTACGTTTTAGTTGCCATTCTATCTCCTAATATGCAAAAGTAGTCAAAACTTTTATTAACTGACCTAATTATTTCTAATATATTAATACCAGAATTTTAACAAGCTTATATGTCATATAAGTTAACCACTTTGTCATTTAAACGTAGGTTTTTGACAGAAAATTTTGTTTTAATTATTATTATTTTTATAATTATTAAAATTATGCATAACACACATTTTAAAATTGAGTTTGCAATTGAATTGCATGTTTGTGTTTTTTCAAATATTTTTTCTCAAAAATTCAAACATCATAAATTAAATTTTTAATTATATAATTTTTTCATAAATATTTATTTGACGCTGTTTAATTTAAATTTACTGTTTACTTTAAATTATTTTAATATATTCGCATTTTAACCATCATTTTGGAAAAACTAAAACAAATTTTTCATTTTATTTATTAAAATTTATTTAAATATTCACTGAAACTTAAAAATTAAATAAATTAAAGCAAAAATTTTCAACCAATATAGTTCTTAATTAGAAACAATGTTAACATGTTTTAAAAGCATATAATTAATTAAAGACTATTAAACAAATAGTATTTTAATAACTGCAAATGTTTTAAAGTGAATTTTAAATGTAGGTTTTTAATTAACTAAGAATGCAAGATTGTGTATTGTAAATTGGTAGAGTCGCGAACATAAGGCAAGAGATAATTTATTTGCAAATATATTAATAAATAGTTAATTCGGTTTAACTTCTAAATTAGTCGAAGTGATAGCGAGATGATGATGGCTAATGATAATCGACTGGAAACAGAGCCCCAGAATAAGATAGATTAGTCGTAAGCCGGGGCCTAATGTTTGCGCCGAAATGAGTGTTGAGTGTTGTTTGAGAGTCGCTGTTGTGAGTTGTGTTCATCACTTTGTCTGATAATGTGGTTCATCGTTGATGACTCGGAATAATCAACGAATAATTTAGTCTAACATTTGACTGACGCATGCATTCACTTCTAGTTTAATGATTATTTCAACTCAACTTTGCATTTATAATTCAACTCAATTTATTCATTCGGTGCTCATATAGGTTCCGAACTCGAGTCGTTTCGCACCTTATTTAACGAGAAGGAGAAGGAGCTGTCGGTGGCGCTCACCAAAGTGGATGCGCTCACCAGACAACTGGAGGAACTCCGCACCGGCAACACCACCAACAGCTACCACATCAACGGCGTCTCCACCGCCAAACACGGCCTCGAGTTGGACAAGTTGAGACAAGAGTTGCTCGTGAGTGCCCTCTTCTCTAATGTTCTCTCCTCAGCCAACATAATTAACTCATTAAACTTTAATTGCATGATAAAAAATGCAATGAAATTTTAATTAAATATTCTTTCAATACTTTCTTTATTTTCAAAAGTTTTTTATTCTCTAATCTCTAATCTTCGTATCCAGTATTAGGTCTCTCTCTCTCTCTCTCTCTCTCTCTCTCTCTCTCTCTCTCCCGACTCTCGGCATTCTTTTTCTCGTTTACGTCTCATATATAACTGAAGACTGAAATTAATTTGATGTCAAATCTCTGTAATTTAGAGAAGATTTTCGATGAAATTCGATATTTTAAGTAAAAATAGCTTTTATATCAAATTACGGTTTACTTAATATAGCAATGATTACCGGTAAAGGTAATAAAGAACCAGGGTGACAGCCTCGACGTTGACTAATATTTAATATTAGATTCGAAAAAATAGCTTTCTCTCTTTTTTTGCTGATATTAAATAACGGCGAATAAATTTACGTAAACATATTTAAATTTTAACCCAGGCGCAAAATTCAATAGACAGGTATATCCGACAGTTGTAGCGAATTAGGTCTCAATCTAAGCGATTGACAGTTTGTTTTATATATGAGATTCGATGCCTTCCGTTCGACTGCACATTCAGAACATTTAATATTAATAGCGATCGAAAAAATCGACTTTATTTGCGTTTATTTCTGATTTGATTTCGAGATTGAAAACAAATCTGCGTTTGACTGCCTATTCCGCCTAAAGATTCCTATTTATTCGGTTAGACTTATTCCGTGATCTGTTTGCAAACACTCTATTCAATACATATCTACTATTCTATTATATAATTGTATTCAAAAACGGACTCTCTTTTCATGAATTTTTAAACACAAACCCAAAAATAAAAACAGCAAACGATTCGCGCAATTATTATCGTATTTACCAAATATTCGTATAGAATATCCAGAGGAGTTCATAACCGCAGATATTATTCCCAGACAAGTATCTGGGTAACCGCTTAACGGTTTTTAGAAATCTAAATTTAAATTGCTTAGAATTTAGCTTGGCAATCTTTGTGAAAAGCGATTTGGAATATGAGGCATCAAACTTACTTCTAAAATTAGCATTAATAAGATGTTTCGTGTCGTTTTAATTTAAAAAAAAACAGAATATAAAGTTATCAATATTTAATATTTTAAAAATTTAACCAAAAAAAACTTTGAGATAAATGTATGAGATTATAATTAATGCTTTTTAAGAGTAGTATTAGTAAGTTTGCTATTTTATTTTTAAAATCAATCAATTTATAGAATTTTGTCAATCATATTCTACGGGACCATCTATTGTAATTTTTAAAGTAATGTGTTAAAAATCGCTTTGGACAAAAGTTGCATGATAAAATTTTTAATAATTTCAATTAAAGATTCGTAAAATCCGGTGAGCCTTTGCCGGGTTCTGGAAGGGTCTGTACATATCGTCGATATACTGTACAGATGTTTAGAGAGCGTCGAAAACATAACTAATATTTAATGAAAGGTTTGTTAAGCGAATGTTTTTGTTGAGACTAATGAGAAAAGTATTTTCTCATTAACCCACCACTGCATCGGAAAAAAACTTTTATTTCGATAGTTTTTACACTCGATTGCACTCCTCTTCAGAGTTCTCTCCAGTTCTCGCAGACAGAGAGCAAACTAATTGTGAGACAAGAGTCGTTGCAAATGTAAAAAATTCAATAAACTGTTCATTAGTGCGACTATTAGTTCGTTTGTTGTGAGCGAAGTGTATAACCGATTGATTTGTTTTTGTTTTGTTTGACCGATCCGTACGACTAGTATCGAAGCAAATTGAGTGAACAGAATGGCCACGACTTGACGCTCAAACGCAGTCTATTGAGCGCTCGCCAGTCGGAGATGGTTCGGGTGGATAAGCGGATTAGTGAACTGCAGCAACGACTGGCCCGGAAGCGACAACTCAATCAGCAGTTGTCGTCGCAAATGCATTCAAACCTAAATCGTGCCAATAGTACGCCATTAGTCGAAAATGGACTGCATTTGAGTGCAGCGGTGCTCAGGAATTCCGTCGGTCATAGCGGGCACAAGACGTGTCATACGATGCGACCATTGAGTGCCAACATTAATATCGCTGCCGTCGAGCCCGTGCTCAGGGAACAGTCGGCGCACATCACTGAGGTATACGTCCATTAACTCATATATACTCTTATATACTCTGCCTAACCATTACTGCCATTACCACTGATATGATTACTGCATATGAGTTAGGCTTTTGATTGGCATTCAAACAAATGCCGACTCGAGAGCCACTCACATGTCATCGCATTCGCGAATGACATGATTTCGCAGCACTTGTAACACTTCCAACACTTCTTAATCACATTCTTCGTTCCATTTGCACAATAGTTTGATCCGCATATTAGCGCCAATAAAGACTTCATGGGTTGCAAACAAGACCCTAAGTACCAAACCCTTCCCTACAACACGAAGTTCGGAGGCAGACATCAACAGCCGTTCAACGAGACGTCAGTCGGCAATCAGTTGTGTGTTTCGACACAAGAATCCGATCGAATCCAATACCAACTCTCGAACGACAAGTTATTACTGACGAACAGTGCTCTCAATAACGACAATAACAATAACAATCACAACAACCACAACAACGTCTCGATTATAACCAATCATATGAACAGTAATTCGAAACTCTTGATGAACGCGAAGAGTCCGCTGCTGGAGGAGCGGCCGTCGCCGTCGGGCAGCAGCGGCTCATCAGACCGGGCGTCGATTCCGAACCAGAACGGACTGATAGCCTACAAACTGCAACAAATCCATAACAGTATAAACAACTCGAATTCAGCGCAGTTTGCTTACCAACAGCACCAGAGCCTCAACGCCAAGTCGTTAAGCGCCGCGAATTATGCCGATCCGAACGGCAATACAATAAACAGCAGACAATCGAAAGCAAACCTTAATTCGCATAATAGTAATAGCAATCAGAGAACGCAAACCAATTCGATTAATGCGAACCAAAGTGTGATTCCCAGCCATACAGTGCCAACGAACCCAAACCCCTCTCAGTCACAGTCACATGTAGTTAGTATTGCATCAAAAGTGCCACCGAATTCCAAACCCAAACCAATCGTACCGCCGAAGCCATCCGTGCCGGTCAAGCCAACGCCGCCGCCGCGTCAGACCCCCAACCACTCATTCAGTGCTCAAATCTACGGCGAATCAGTCGATATGAATGCCTACGCGACGAACACCAGAAACACTTCCAATAGTTATTTGAAAAAGTCACCCAATCTTTTGACGAATAGTAATGCGTCGATCAATACCACCAATAATACTAATACTGGTTATAATAGGCAAGTGTTTAGTTCACTATTGATCTCATTTCTCTCTCCCTATCTCTCTCTCTCTCTCCCTCTCTCTCCCATCTCTCTCATTCACTCACTGCTCCTTAACTTTGTTCGTAAAGTCTTTTTGAAAAATAGAGCAAAAAATTCATTACCACTGAAACAATAGACTCCGTATTTGCAGTTCTTTTGTTCGCTACAGAAGTTTATTTCATAATTACTATCAATAGAAATCTTTATATTTCACCAAAAGATTTAAAAATAGATTCTTTGATGTGCTTTTTTGTTTGAACTGTTTTTGATTGCTAAATTTTATTGACGGCCAAAACGAGAAATAATTTTTGCTTATATATTTTTAGATTTGTTGAGAAAATTTCCTTCTTTTCTTATATATTTATTAATGCAAATCAATGTCTTTTATATATATTATCGTTAAAGTAATGCTGTTTTTTGCTGAGAAAAAGATTTTCTCGGTATTATATATAAATTATGCCAGGTAAAATATATATTTCACTGAATTTAGTTGACTTAATAACAAATAAATTGTTTGTCACAAATGATTAAATTTAGAAAGATTTTTCTAAAACCTTTATGCGATTATAAATTGAGATGAAATTGGTAGAAAAAATCTTGTTTTTGTTGGCGAAAAAATTCAATTATTTATTTTTGCCGCTATTATCGATCAATCATTGACTCTTAAAAACAAATTTCACTTCTTTTCTGCTATTCGTCGCGAAATCGAAATATTAATCGCGTTTTCGAGAAATAGTCTAATCGGTCGGTACGGGCCGTGAGAGCGAAAGTCGGTGTAATATGAAAATCGAGTTTAATTTGTCATCAATTTTAGTCAATTTTAATGTTTAAAAGCAATTTTCTAATAATGTTTTGCTATGTGACACACGTAGTACTGGCGCAGTAGACTGGGTAGAGTAGGTGAGGTGCGAATAAGTGTGGAAGGGAGCGGAAGAAAAAACATTTATAAGCCTTAAACTTATGATTTTTATATATATTATATGAAAAAATATACGCTATAAGTTATGTGCGCTATTGCAGTGACTATAAGGCCTACTGCCGCCGAGGCTGAGTATACAGTATAGAGTTTGGAGAGAATAGACAGTATATATCGAATATATCGCATATATCTTTCGCGTTGAGAAATTGGCTTTCGGTTCGAATAAACGATTTCTATGAGAACTTAACTGTAAATGATTTACGATTTTTGATTCAAAGTATCAAAAGTCTCATAACTTAGAAACCGATTCTTACAATGTTGTCCATTATTAGGCTTCCTCTTACATCTCTGGCCATTCAAAAGACATATAATGTTATCAACAGTAAGTCTGGATTAATGATTCAACAGCTGCCACACCATTGCCAACAACAGCACCAATTGATCCATCATTCCTATGAGGATAGACTCGATGCACATCCCAATCGTAATATCAATAGCAGTGGTAATAGCAGCGCAAGTGAACCGCTGCACCAGTTGTCGGCTCTCAACGAGACGACCGACGGCTGCCACGTGCCGAGTGCGGCCAACCCTTGCGCCGTCGGCAGCGGAGCCGTGAGTGATCTCACGTCGTCGACGTCATCGCTGTCTTCATCCCTGTCCTCCCAGAACAATGTGAGCGGTTGTGGCACTAAATCAATGGTCGGCACAATAGCGGCTAATCTGAGCGATAATAACGGTTCGATTCATTTCAATTCATTGCCGCCGAGAAGTGATGACAAAGACAGTACTTACGGCTCAATCAAAACCAATAGTATTAACAGTATTAACAATAATACCAATAATAACAGTAATAATAGTAGTGTTAGTGTTAGTGGAGTAGTGTTAGCGAACGCGTCGACCATTAATAAGAAGAATTTGTCGAATGATTGGCATAAAGTGAAACGACGACCAGTTGTGGCCAACAACGAGATCGAGCAGGAGTTGGCTTTGCAAGTGCCCGACACCGGCAACAGAGCGAGTGACAGCTCGGCTCAGACCATGCCTTCCCTTCCAGTGCTATCTCAACAACCATCTCAACAGCAATCGGATGCCTCGTCTGCTCAACAATTATCTGATTGTATTAAAGCTGATTCGAAGCAATTGAATGCGAATAATGTGAATAAATGTCGAATTCAATGCGATTTAACGCAAACAAAATCAGATAAAAGTGTCGATAAAGACACCGAAAGTGATATAAATCTAATCAAAGAGCAGTTGAAGGAACAGAAAGACGAAACGCAGAGTCAGAGTCAAACTCGCGAGGGATTCGACTCTAATTTGATGATTGAAAGCACCAACAACTCCAACATCGCCAACAAGAGTGACAACAAAGAGAATGTCGGCGGCGATAGTCGAGACAACCTTTTGCCAAACTATACGCCAAACAAGAGTATAGTCGGAGTCAAGAGAGCCAAAGGCAACCTCAAGGGCCAGCAGTTGGCCAACGGCGACGACCCGAGCGCTACGCACCCGCTGGTTGTGAGCAGACGAGTCAGCTTCGACCCGCTCGCCCTCCTTCTCGACGCCGCCCTCGAGGGTGAGCTCGAGCTCGTCAAGAAGACTGCCAAAGAAGTGAGTCCATCGCCTCCCCCGCCCTCCCCACCCCATTCACTCGATTCGTGCATTTGTGTCAGGTCTTGCACTTCGCACTCAATATTCCAAGTGTATTGTCTGCCCATTCTGTCCACTCTTGCCATCGCCTTAATAGCGATAGCAGTTGTTTGAGTTGATCGCAGATCTTCGCAGTGCTTACGGCCTCTGCATTATCCCATAGAGTCAGTCATTCACTCATTTCAATGCATTCATTGCTTTCTGCCATTGGCTGAGCATTGGCTGAAGCACTCAATGAGTGTCTGTCTCTACTCTACGTGAATCTAATAACTTATCCATCATTTCGATAATTTCCACTACAAATGCCTTTATGTCTCTAACTAATGTGTATTTTATACAAAAAATAATATCGAAATGTAGTCTCACATCAGTTGATATAATGAGAATTAGGCGCAAAGGCATAAAATAGTTGTTTTTTGTCGAAGCGTTTGTTATAGAAAAGTGCGTTAAAGCGCTTGATTTGCTGCTTATATTTCGAAAGCCCGAAGATTTCGATTTAGATAATGAAGTGAACTGTCATTATGTCAAGTTTGACGCCTAAGACCATAGACACCGAACTGAGCACTAATATGTTTGTATCCGTTCGCTGGATCCAGGTGCCAAATCCGAGTGCTGCTAATGACGAGGGCATTACGGCACTGCATAACGCCATTTGCGCCGGTCATCACGATATTGTTAAGTACCTGGTCGACAATGGCTGCGATGTCAACGCACAGGACAGCGATGGCTGGTATGTACCACACAAACAGACCAACACTGCAACACTCGAGCAGTCGAACACACAATCAATCGACGAGTTCGGCCCCAACTCTGCCCCAACTCTGCCGCCAATGCTAACAAATGCTGTTCTCTTTAATTAGTTCTTTAATTAATTAATTCGATAGAAAAACTTGGAAACAAAACTCAAATCTTTTAATGCTATTATTTCGCTAATATATTACTCCATTTCAGTTGCACACAAATTCTACCCATTCATTATTTTAATTTGTTTCATTCCTAAATATATTCGCCATGTATTGGCATTTGATCTTTTTAGATATTTGTCTCTAATTCTAACATTCTCGATTTTTCAAACTAGTTTGCTTTGAGATTAAATTCTTTTTATTGATTTAAAACGTTATAATAATAATATAATTGCTAGTTATGAGTAATGGCTTTAGGTATTAAATGCATTTTAGACATGATATTAATTTTATTTCAATATTTATTTTACTTAATGAATTTAAAATTTATTATTTTGCATTTATATGCATTATAAATTTTAAATCTATATCTATTCGTTATTCGTCTATTGTATATTATAAATTCCCTTTATATATAAATTGAGTTTTTGAAATTGTTTATCTTTATAGCAAAATGTGAGAAGCATGCGAAAATTAGAATAAAAAATTGCCAGTTTTGTCAGTTGACATAACTTTGATGTGCGTCGACTGTAAAATCTCTTGTTGATAATAAGAAACTAGATACTGTACATGCTGAATTGCCCGATAAATCATTGATTTAATGAAAGGACAGTTTGTTTTGCGCTCTACTCTATCGTTCGGCAACTCTACTCCCGATCGCAGCCTTCATAGTGTGTCCATAGCCTCGACTGCGGCGCTCTCGCACTAAGTGCTGGTGTTTTGAAGTGAGAATCTGTAGCGAACAGAATGTGAAGTCATTAATTAAGTCGAAATGAAGCGCCAGAACTAACTCGCAGTTATTTCCATTGTTTAATAGTAATTGATTCGAAATTCCAGTTCAGTTCAAAAGAGCACAAAAAGCGCTAACTTTTAAATCTTATTTACGATTCAAACCATAAGTGGTTTTCATATAAAAACAGCGATTTATATGAAACGAAATTTGGTCTGAAATGCATGAAATTGATGTTCACTGCAGTCAAGTGTCTTTCGAATCATTAAATTGTGTGAAACTGTTTCGAAAAGCAATCGCATTTTTTCACCGACGAGTCGACTATATACCGCTGTATATTTTATACTGTGTAGTATTTCGCTGCTCGGCCAAATGATATTCAGTATTGCATTTCACTTGTATTCGGTATAAATTTTATGTTCCATTGAATACAATGCGAACAATAAAAGGTCAGATAACGAGTTGTATAGCAATTGATAAAAAATAACACTTCTCTCTAGACTACGATTGAGCGGAAAGTGAAAAATAAATTTTTGTGAATAAAAATTTAAGCAACGTCAATTTCATTGCGCCGACATCCTTATCTCCCACCAGTAGTTTGCTTGCTAAGATTAGATTTCAATTACGTGCGTTTTTTATTTGCTCATTTTTATTTAAAGAGTCTGTGCCAAGTGCAATTTTATCAGCTGTACATTCGCGAGTAGTTTTGTTGAAAAATTTAGTGATGCACCCGAACAAGTCGACTATCCATTTGAGCGATTGGCATGAATAAACTAAAAACGAGAGATTTATTTGATTTCGAGTACAAATGAACGAGAAAGCGTCTACCATGATGCAGTTTGCAATTGTAAATTATCATTCTTGAAATTGAGTTTTTATTCTTTTAATATTAATGCAAATTTTAAAATTAGTATTTTTTGCTCGTCTTTACAAATTAAATCAAAAATGATTTGAAATTATTCTCATTTTTTCTTTCATTGCATATGAAATGGCGCTAAATATGAGTCTTATGTGTATTAAAGCATTTCGAGAATTAAATTGAAAAAGAGATCAATTCTCGCGTTTTCCTGATTTTTAAGTAACTATTTATTTTCATTTAGCAAATGTCAAATGACAGATAAAAAATTGTGCAAATTTTTCAATTTGAAGCTTAAAATTAATTCTATGCTAAATTATCATTTAAGAAGCTAGTTAATCTTGAGCAGAAAAGTTGTGTCTTTATTATTTTTTGCATTCAGATAAACAGCATTTAAACCCGAATTAGACTCTAATCTACTCATAGAAACAGAATTTAATGACATAATTGAAAATCTGGTTTCAATTAAAATATTACTTTAAAGATAAAACAATTAACTTCTGGTGGTTTGCGTTTAAAATTTCTAAATCTAATTAATAAACAAGATTAAATAAATGCGTCGATTAGAGAAATAATTAATTAGATAATTAATAAAATTAAACATGCGTGTTTGGCCAATTAGGACGCCGCTGCATTGCGCCGCCTCGTGCAACAACCTGGGCATGGTGAAGTTTCTGGTGGAGAACGGCGCCTGTATCTTCGCCACCACACTCTCGGATCAGGAGACGGCGGCCGAGAAGTGCGAAGAGGATGAGGAGGGCTTTGACGGCTGTTCGCAATATCTTTACGGTGCGTGTGATTGCGGTCTTAGACTTAAGCCTTTGATATAACCGAAGGCTTTAACTGTCGAACGCATCGCTTAATCTGTGTTTCTGTTGTCATAACCTCTAATCATACGCTACAGGCGTTGAGGAAAAGCTGGGAATACTTAACGGGAATCTCGTGTACGCCGTCTACGACTACGAGTCGCAAAACGCCGACGAACTCAGCTTCCGAGACGGCAACGCCATCCTCGTCGTGCGCAAGGGTGACGAGCAGGAGCGCGAGTGGTGGTGGGCCAAACTCAGGGACCGCGAGGGCTACGTGCCCAGGAATCTACTCGGAGTAAGTGGTGCCGTACCCGCGCATACGTGCCGTTGTGCCGAAATTGCATTCACTAAATACATTTTGACGATTACACTGCTCTGCAGTATTGTGTGCCGACGCACAGGCATACTGTGTTCACACACTGTACTGTGTACTCGTCCATTCGTGTATTTGTGGGTTTGTGTGTGAGTTATGAGAAATTAATCAGTGTATTTATTATTTAATCTGTGCAGTTGTATCCTCGAGTCAAAACTAATAAAGAGCTTCAAACGATAGCTGAAGAAAACGGTGAATCGCTTTCCTAACCGAAGAACGTGAAGACGAGTAGACGTGAAGACGAGACTCGACTTGCAATCGAAACGAATGCGTGAATTCCGTCCCGAAATGTAAACCTAACTGTGATTAGGCTATAGTTGTATTGATTTATAGTATTAATTAAAGATTCTCAATATCAGTGCCTTTTATTGATTATTATGATTACTATTAATGTTCGAAACGTTTTAAAACTAAATATATATAATATTTTGTTTCATAAGAATTCATTCTGTTTTCCAATTAAACATTTAATCAATTTATTATTGATATTAATTATTATTAATTAAATTATGTTTTATTTAAATGTTTTAAATTAATTAATGTTTGCAATTATTCGATTCATTCCATTTAATTATTTTTATTATATAAGAAGCCATCGAAACACATATCACATCTAATTATTTCATTTCAATTAATTTTCTCATTAAAAATATTTTTAAAAATACAAAAATGTTATTAAATATGAGTTTAAATACAACAATAAAGTTATAAGTATAACAATAATGTTATAAAAGCTTAATACTTAAAAAATGCAATCTTGTTTAAATTGACGAATTAAAAATAAAATAAATTTTGACTTGTTTATTTAATTTTATTCGATTAAAAATTGAAGTAATTATTAAAATAGAGTAGTTGACACTGCTTAGAAAAGAGCAGGGCTGATTTTATCAATTTGTTAATATCATTAATTTTTTATAATAACTTATCATTACAATTATTAGAGCATAGGTATATTTTAGCATGTGTTTTCTTATATACACTGTTTCCAATTAATAGCGCGGGTCCTTAAACCGCATTTTCTCGGGTACGGACTGGCCGATTTTGACAAACTTTAATTCAGTTTGCTCAGAATCCACCCACGCAACATTTGGCCAGAGCAATTTTGAATATGTTGACTAATATAGAAATTAGCACAAATAGTCATTTCCATTAAACATAATGGGCAAAAAGTAACATGTTTGTTTATTTGCAATAAACTAGTATAATTCTTAAATATTTTATAGCCATATTAAAATAATTTAAGTTTTAAAGCAATATGAGCTATTTTTTAAACCATTAAATAATCAAATTGCAAAAATTAGCAAGTAAAAATTTTACACATTTTAACATGTAAAAAATCATGTTCAGCGATAATTTTTATATTAACCAAGATATTCAAAATTGCTCTGGCCAAAAGTTGCGTGGGTGGATTCTGAGCAAACTGAATTAAAGTTTGTCAAAATCGGCCAGTCCGTTCCCGAGAAAATGCGGTTTAAGAGACCGCGATATTTATTGGAAACAGTGTATCTTAATGTATTTTTGAATAATTATTTTTTCTTGTTAACAATATACTGCACAAATTGAAAACAATATCAATAAAGTTTAAAACATTTAAAATTGCATTGTACAATTAAAAATTTAATCTCAAGTCAGAGTTAACCTCAACAATGTCAGATGATAATCCCGATGACCCAGGTAAAAAAGAGCCAAAGAAGGCTGTAGGAGGTGTTGGAGTAGATCCGCCTCTACTCACACACATGGACCCCAATTACAGGCAATATCTTTGGCAAAAGTACTGCACCCAACGACAGTCCCGCTACCCGGCCTATGCGCAAAACCTGCCAAAAGGTCAACACATTAGCTATGGAGCACGGATAGAGGGACAGTTGGATAGAGAATACCCGGCCCCCTCTCGCACGGGAGCAGACGATAGGGGTTACCGTCGGCGACACCCGAGTGAAGCCAAATTGCCTTTCGTACCGGACACTCGGCGGAGAGGGGTATACGGCCACTACAAACAACGACCAATTCATGGACCGGCGCCCTGGGACATGCATTTTCAAAACTGGGGTGATATCGGGCACCAGTATAAACGAAAACCGGTAAAGCCTAACGCACTACCGGCCGCCGAAGAAGAATATCTCCGTTCCCGTGGATTTGAGTTTGGTGATTTGCTCGGGCAGGGAGGCTATGGCGCGGTGTATAGAGTAACTGCAACTAACTTAGCACCGGACCAGAACCAGAACCAAAACTTGCAACCCGTGGAACTGGCATGTAAAGTGCTTACACTTGAACAGTTCAGATTGGATACGAGTGCTCTACGCGAGACCGTCGATAAGCTACTGCACGAAACGGCTATTCATAATACATTGAGTCACTCGAACATCGTGACGATGGATCAGGTATTTCACATCCATGACCAGGTGACTGGGTTTCCGTTCATTCGGTGCCTTATGTTTCTGGAGTTGTGTGCGGGTGACCTGGCCTCGGTCATTGAGAACAGCCAGAGTGGAAGGTTGACTCCGGCCGAGACGTTTCATTGGTTTATTCAGATCTGCTTTGGTCTGCAGTATCTGCACGACCAGAATGTCGCGCATTTGGATATCAAGGTACACAATATCATGTACAAATTTGAGAATAATGGCATTGTTTACAAGTTGGGTGATTTTGGTTTGTCCAAAAGACATAAAATGGCCGAAGTGGGTACGGCGGAGGGAGTGATCGGCACCACCATCTACTCGCCCCAGGAAGTGATCCAAAGTGGGAGCAAGTCCTGGCAGACAAAGCCGGTCGACATCTATAGCCTGGGTATGGCATTGGCTGAGTCCCTGTCCGGCATCGGTCACTATAAGAAACTCATCGCCAACGCCAGGAAGTTCTCTCCAGCTGTAGCGACGCGCTGGGGCATCGACGTGCACCTGGCCCATTTGGTCGTGCAGATGACCCGGTACAAACCAGCCAAACGGCCGACCATTGCTCAGGTATTTACTCATCCATGGGTTCAAACTATGTTCCCACTCGTGTTCCCCATTCCAGCCATTCCATAGCCTGAAAGTCAAATTATTTCTCTAGTTATTAATTAAATGAAATTTCGCAATTTTGCCATGATTAATTTGTGAGTTTATATATTTAGATATATTATAATATTAATAACTTGTTTATATTATACTGTACACTTTGGATCATAACCTAGTTTTATATTTTGATGAGTATCGCGGGAACAGCTAAACCAATTCTAGAAATCTCTCATCCTACGGTATTTGTTTATAAATTATAATTTAGCCAACTAATTTTTCACCAAGCGATTTTGATGAAGTAATTGTTTGTATTAATTGAATTAATATTTCACCAAGCGAATTAATTGTTTAAAACTACTGTAATATATTTAATATAATATAATTAAATTAAAATGCTTTTATTGTTTATCTGAAAATGCTGTTTATGCTGATTAAAATAATTTATTACTTTAATAATTACTAATTATAAGAAATCTAAAATTATATTAATAAAAGTACCGGTAATATTTAAAGTCTTATTGATATTGTAAAAACCATAAATTGTAAATATTAAATATTTCTGCCTTAAATATTCCATTTTAATATAGTGCAGGTCCCATTTTATCATTCTAATTTTCTGGCTAAAGTCACTTGATTAAAAAGGACATAATGTATCGTATTTTTACTTATACTATTCCAGTATACCGTAGTATTTATTAGTAAAAATAATTCACATAATGTCCGTTTCAATCAAGTGACTTGAGCCAGAAAATTACAGTGATAAGATTGGGCCTGGACTATATTAAAATAGAATGTTTGAAGTAAAAATGTTTGAATAATAAGTAAGCATTGGCACAATAATTTAATAGAAACGGGTGTTGATAGAAATAGGCTTAAAGTGTATGTAAATATTTAGTTTTGTTATGGCAAGAATATTCCAGCTTGAGCAACATTGTTTAATTGTACATGTATTATTCCTATTATAACTTAATATAATAATAATAAATCTATAAAAGCCAAAAAACAATTTACTATATTCACGAGATTTATGTTACATTACCGGTAAAAGTGCTAAAATTGCAGACTTTTTGGTTTAACATTGACAAAAATATTTGAATTTGAGTTTTGTTTACAACAAATCGTTTATTACAATAGAAGTGATAACCGATTTGAGCCATG